>PVKM010002042.1:0-69220 GCA_004027735.1 Carollia perspicillata | reverse complement strand
GAGAAAGAAAAAGAGTGAGAGAGAGAGAGGAACACAAGTACAAAGGGAGTAAAATGGTAATGCATAAGCACCTATCAATAATAACCTTAAATGTAAATGGATTAAATGCTCCAATCAAAAGACTTAGGGTAGCTGAATGGACAAGAAAACATGACCAGCACATATGCTGCCTACAAGACACCCTCCTCAGAACAAAAGACCTACACAGACTGAAAGTGATGGGTTGGAAAAAAATATTGCAAACAAATGGACAGGGAAATAAAGCCGAGGTAGCAATACTCATATCAGACAAAATACACTTCAAAACAAAGGCCATAAAAAGAGACACAGGACACTTCATAATACTCAAGGGAAGAACCCATCAAGAAGACATAACATTGTAAACATATATGTACTCAACATAGGAGCAACTAAATATATACAATGAAAATCTTGGAGGACTTCAAGAAAGATGTTGACAACAACACAATTATAGTAGGGGATGGATTTCAACACCTCACTGTCAAAACTGGATAGATCTTCCAAACAAAATATCAACAAAGATATTGTGACATTGAACAATGCCCTAGATCAAATGGACTTAACTGATATATATAGAGCCTTTCATCCCAAAGAAGCAAAATACACATTCTTTTCAAATGCACATGGGACATTTTCAAAGATAGACCACATAATAGGATACAAAACAAGCCTGAACGAATTCAAGAAAATTGAAATCATACCAAGCATTTTCTTGGACCACAGGGCTTGAATCTAGAAACCAACCTCAAGGGAAAAAACTCAAAAACATTCACATTCACGGAGACTGAATAGCATGCTACTAAACAATGAATGGGTTAATAATGAGATCAAGGAAGAAATCAAAAAGTTTCTGGAAATAAATGAAAATGAACAAACAACAGTCCAAAACCTACAGGACACAGCAAAGACAGTCCTGAGAGGAAGTTCATAGCAATACAAGCCCTACCTAAAAAAGGTAAGAAACACTTCAAATAAACAACCTAACCCTACATCTACAAGAACTGGAGGAACAACCACAAAGTCCAGAGTGACAGCGAGTAGAGGAAGAAGATAATCAAAATCAGAGCAGAATTAAATGACACAGAAACTAAAAAAACAACTCAAAGGATCGATAAATCCAGGAGCTGGTTCTTTGAAATGATAAACAAAATCGACAAGCCTTTAACCAACTCATCAAGAAAAAAAGAGAGAGGATCCAAATAAATAAAATCATAAAGGAAAGAGCAGAAATTACAACTGATACCACAGAAATACAAAGCACTGTAAGAAATTACTATGAGCAACTATATGCCAAGAAATTTGAAAACCTGGGTGAAATGAACACATTTCTAGAAACACATAGTCTTCCAAACTGTATCAAGAAGCAGAAAGCCTGAACAGGCCAATAACAGCTGATGAAATTGAAGCAGTAATCAAAAAGCTCCCATTGCCCAAGAGCCCTGGACCAGACCCTTTCACAGGAGAATTTTACAAAACATTTAAGGAACAGCTAACCCCTATCCTTCTCAAACTATTCCAAAAAATCCCAGGAGGAAGACTCTCAAGCTCTTTTTATAAGGCCAGCATCATCCTCATCCCAAAACCAGAGACACAACAAAGAAAGAAAACTACAGGCCAATATTGCAGATGAACATAGACGCTAAAATCCTCAACTAAATATTGGCAAACTGCATCCAGCAATACATTAAAAAGATCATACGACATGATCAAATGGAAATCATCCCAGGGATGTAAGGATGGTACAATAATCACAAATCAATAAATGTAATACATCACATAAACAAAAGGAAAGATAAAAATCACACGATTGTATCAATAGATGCAGAAAACACATTTAATAAAGTACAGCACCCATTTATGATAAAATACTCAGCAAAGTGGGAGTATAGGGAGTGCATCTCAACATAATAAAGGCCATATATGAGAAACCTACAGCTAATATCATACTTAATGGGCAAAAACTATAAGCTTTCCTACCAAGGTCAGGAACAAAACAAGGGTGTCCACTTTCATCACTTCTATTCAACATAGTATTGGAAGTTCTAGCCATAGCAATCAGACAAGAAAATAAATAAAAGGCATCCAAGTTGGAAAAGAGGAAGTAAAACTGTCACTGTTTGCAGATGACATGATAGTGTACATACAAAACCCTACAGACTCCACCAAAAAACTACTTGATCTAATAATGAATTTGGCAAAACAGTAGGATACGAAGTAAATATTCAAAAATCAAAGGCATTTTTGTACATCAAAACTGAAATATGAACAGAAATTAGGGAAAAAACCTATTTGCTATAGCAACAAGAAAAATAAAGTACCTAGGAATAAACCTCACAAAGGAGGTAAAAGACTGGTACCCAGAAAACTACAGAATGCTGAAGAAAGAAATTAAGGAAGACACAAACAAACGGAAACATAAACCATGTTCGTGAATTGGAAGAATTAACATCATCAAAATGTCCATACCACCCGAAGCAATTTATAGATTCAATGAAATCCCTATCAAAATACCCATGACATATTTCACAGATACAGAATGAATATTTCAAAAATTTATATGAAACCACAAATGACCCCAAATAGCCTCAGCAACTTTTAGAAAGAAGAACAAAGTAGGAGGGATCACAATACCTGACATCAAACTATATCACAAGGCCATTGTAATCAAAACAGTCAGGTACTGGCATAAGCACAGACATACAGATCAATGGAACAGAACAGAGCTCAGAAATAAACCCATGTCTCTATGATTGATTAATATTTGACAAAGGGGACAGGAGCACAAAATTAAATAAAAATAGCCTCTTCAACAAATGGTCTTGGGAAATGTGAACAGCTACATGCAAAATAATGAAAATCACTGCCGACTTACACCATACACAAAAATAAACTCAAGATGGATAAAAGACTTAAATGTAAGATGCGACTCCATAAAAGTCCTAGAGGAGAACATAGGCAGGGAAATCTCAGATATTCCATGCAGCAATATTTTCACCAATATGTCACCTAGAGCAAGGGACATAAAGGAAAGAAGAAACAAATGGGACTTCACCAAAATAAAAGGCTTACACACAGCTACAGAAAACAGCAGCAAAATGAAAAGGGAACCAACCATATGGGAAAATACATTTGCAAATGATACCTCAAACAAGGGTTTGATCTCCAAAATATATAAAAAACTCACATGACTCCACTCTAGGAAGACAAACAATCCAATTAAAAATGGGCAAAGGACCTGAACACACTTCTCCAAGGAGGACATATTGAGGGCCCAGAGACATATGAAAGGATGCTCATCGCTAGCCACCAGAGAGATGCGAATTAAAACCTCAATGAGATACCACTTCACACCAGTCAGAATGGCCATCATAATCAAATCAATAAACAAGTGCTGGTGAGGATGTGGAGAAAAGGGAACCCTAGTACACTGTTGGTGGGAAGGCAGACTGGTGCAGTTGCTGTGGAAAACATTATGGAATTCCCTCGAAAAACTAAAAATAGAACTGCCTTTTGACCTGGCAATTCCACTGCTGGGATTATACCCTAAGAATCCGGAAACACCAATTCAAAAGAACCTATGTTCATAGCAGCATTATTTACAATAGCCAAGTGCTGGAAACAGCCGAAGTGCTCAATGAGTGAATCAAAAAATTGTGGTACATTTACACAATGGAATACTATGCAGCAGAAAGAAAGAAGACACTCCTATCCTTTGAGACAGCTTGGATGGAAATGGAAAGTATTACGTTAAGTCAAATAAGTTAGGCAGTGAAAGACAAATACCATATGATCTCACCCATAAGTGTAACCTAATCAACAAAACATGCAAAACAGAACCAGAGACATGGAAATGAAGAACTTACAATGACCAGAGATGTGGGTGAGGGGAATATTGGGGGAAAGAATGGGAAGGGTCAAGTCAAGGAACATATATAAAGGACCCATGAACAACAATGGTGGGGGGAGGACTGAAATGTGGGAGGTAGGAGGTAGGGCAAGGGAAAAATTAGGACAACTGTAATTGAACAACAAAAAGCCATAGCTACAGAATTCATCTGAGAGGTTCAGGAAACTAAACTGAGTAAGAGCCCATTAGATAGAATACTGGTGTCTTGAGAGGGAGCACATGTCGTTTTAAAGGGAAAATGGGGTTTGTATCCCTGCAGACCTCTCTAGCACCAAGAAATCACAAATTAAGTAATTTGGCTAATAAGCCTGTATCTGGTACTGCAAACTCATCATATTGGAAATCAAATCTGTTCCTTTGGCTTAATTTGCACACTCTTGGCTGATGGCTTATTGCAACTCTAAAAACTAATTATAAACCTCCTAGTATTTGTCTGTTCAAGAGGCTCAGAGGGGTGACCACATTTTTAATGCTGCTACTCAACTTTTGTTCCATCACATGACTAAACAAATGATCAAATGAAAAGAACTGAAAAACCTAATAACACTTATGAATGTTTTAACAATCATCTGGGAGAACTGACACATTGTGATGCCCCAAGTGGTAGTGAAGACAGGCAGGAAAGATGGTGAGGTCACATCTTGCTGTGAATTTGTCAGCTCAGGCCAAATGGCAACAAAGGAGTGATACTGACAACTGAAATTCTTCACATCCACACAGCTTACTATACACATTAACAATTTCATTATTCCACTGTTTTCATTCACCTGGTATTCAAATTCCTAGAAACTTGCCCAGGAAGCTAAAGTAGCAAATAACTTCATTGTTCATTTTAAGAACTTCTTCATTTTACCTGAAAAATTGAACTACTTAATTTACCCTCATTTCACAAATACAAAAATCAATGTCCAGAAACGTGGCACTCGCATTCCTAGTCAGGGGTCCCTTAATCACTGCCCAGAAGTCTCCTACAACACTATGCTTTGTCTCAAATTAACAATGAGGTTCAGGCCTCGAGAAGTTAACAATCTGATTTTAGGACAAAATATGAATGCAACAATTACCCCGCTAAAGGTAAAGAACCTCAGAAACCACTTTACTCATAAATAAAGGCCTAAGATGTATAGTGAGTTGCTCAGTATCACTCAGTTAACTGGTATAGTTAAGCACAAAAGAAATATTACAAGACAGAATGTGATTTAAAAGCCAGAGAATGATAAAAACCCACACTATGCGCAAAGAAAAAAAATTATGTAGGCCAGGAAGTACTTACAGGACTTGAGCTGACTTCTGAAACAACAAATGGATCACGAGGCATGTTCATGGGAACAACTGATTTCTTAAAGTACTTTCCGGAATATCCATTGGGTTGGTAAGAGGAGACAGAGCTAGGAGCATTTAAAATTTCCAGTCAAGTGTGTATTTGATTCTGTGAGAGCAGATATAAGTTTGCTGTGGGAGCAGCAAAGTTTAGAGAAAGTTTCATATATTGAATCTTTCCAAATACATGAGTTGATATATTTCAATCAACTAGTAACCTTGTTTCTATGACAAGCCTTACCATACGCTAAAGCTAGGAAAGTTTTTTAATTCTTAAGTTATTCTTCAAAGTGAAGTATATTTTCACTGAATTTAAAATGACTCTCTTAATTATATTTAGATTTAAAAGAAGTTTCAGGTAAATCAAACCTTTCTTTGGCCAACTGACTCCTTTTATTTTCATTTTTTATGTTTTCATTTTCAGGATACACCAGAATGAGTTGATACCACAAAGAAAACAGGTTTAAAAGTATTGTCACACACAACCAAAGGGGTAAAAAGGAGGGACATTGATTATCACAGCCAAAATACTGATAATATCACCATTTATAATAGAGTTAAACAGACATCTAAATCCACAAGTAGAATATTCAATTTAAAATTTTACTTTTAGAATTATACAATTACTCCATAGGGCCACTTGTTTAAATTCCTTCCCAAGTCAATGATCTTATTAATAAAAGATTCACATCAGAATTAATCTGCTTTGTCAATCATACTTCAGTAAAGCTGGAAAAAAATTAAATAATCTGAAAGAATTCTACCTTAAACTATGTATATATAGATCAGAATGTTCAAAAATGTTAATTTTATCATAAGATAACTAAGTCCAGAATTATGCTTTCTATGTATTGGGCTGAAAAAGGAGACAAATAACTTCAGAGAAAATTGTTTTCAAAAGCAAGACTTACTGGAATAATAACCTTAATTCTTTATGTAGTACCCCAAATCACAAGACTTCAAATACTGAATTCTGATATTTCTGAATGTTGACTTCTGAATATTCTGAATAGAATATTGTTGTGACAATGGTCCAATGAGTGAAATTTTAAGTATTAAAATTCACATTTAAACTTAACACATAGACTGCTAAATCTTCGGTATACCTACTAAAAAAAAATCACAAGTTTGAAGTCAGAACTGGATTTACATTGCACCTATTTCTGTCATAGCTCTCTGAGCCTGTGCACCTGAAAGATGTGTGATACTTACCTATTGTAGGTTGTAGTTGGGACTAAACAAATCATTACAGTAACTTAGAATAACTCCAATAGGTAATCAGTGAATGGTAGCTATCATTACAGACACAGGAATCATCATGAGAACTTTTATCATTCTTACTAAGTATTTAGGAAGTATGTGGTAGAACACTGCATTTCCCATTGAAGTGATCAGATTTTAACCACTTCCATGGTGGAGCTGAATGATGATTGGGTGATGGGGGAGAGCGGATGGAGTGGCAGTTCTCCAGGACGCTGCTGCATCTCATCCTTTCCTAGGTGATCTGTAGTTAAGACGCCATGTTAAGCCCCCATAAACCAATAATGGAAAAAGGGGCTCCTTAAAGGTAAAATTATCCCAGATCATTTCTGAACTTTTGATATTCCAGAATATCACTTATTCAGATGTCTACTGTGACAGTTCTAAAGAACTGAAAGATGATGTTTTCTGAAATATCAAGTCTCTACCTGTTTTGCCTAATTTTAATTTGCTGTGTATATATTTTCTAATTACTTAAAAACTTGAAATTTATAATTTTATGTATACTAGGAACTAGAAAATAGAATGCTCGATTAAGAATTTACTCTATTTATGAGTAAAGTGATTTCTGAGGTTCTGAGAACTGTTTTCCCCATCATTGGCTCAAGTAACAGAAGATGTGTATGATTACACATTATCAAGTACACAGTGACCCAACTATTCATTTGAACAGTGTTAAATACAAATTAAGCATTTCTAAATATGCAACTAGAAATCATACATAAATCTTCAGTTTTAGTGAAGGCTTAGAAAAGTTTATTTTGTGCTTACAGTATTTTTCTAAAGCATCACAAAATTACTGTACATCCAAACTCTTCAGTGGTAGAATACGTAATATTCTAAAGGAGCAGCCTTTAAAGAACACTGTTGTATACTATGAATTGTAAGTCTAATAAACTAACAAAGAAGCAGGGAGGGAACATGAGAGGGGGCATAACAGAAATCATCTATTACATAACAGACAGGTTATCATTCTGAATACTTACGGTTTTCACCTTTTTGTAGCCAATACAGTTCTCTATTGCCGCCCTGCACCAATCCCACTTTTGCTGTAAGGTGCTAACTCTTTAAGGAGTAAAATATGTTAAATATTTTTTAATCATCCTGCTGATTCCCACCTGTGAAATACCACACAGCAGAAAGTATAGAATACAAAGTTTGTTTTCTTAAAGACATAAAAATATTATGATTTTAAAACATCAAGCGTACACTGACTTTGTAAAATCAAGAACTTTCTGTATGAGGACGAATGTACATCAAAAACTAACACTATAAAAGATCCTTATTCCTGAGTAAAATGCTAACTTTATTTTATATCAGATTAAGCTTCCATCAATTTTTAAAACATAAAATGCAGAGGCTTTTCCACATCAAATAAAAGTCTGGAATGTTTACCTTCACATCAAAAATACAAAAAAAGTCCAAGTAAAAGTTCAACAAGAATACTTTAAAATCTGAAATAAGTGGCCAAAATTTTAAATCAGTAGACAGCTCTTCAATTTTAAGGATCCCTCAGTAAACTTCAGTTTGCAACAACAAAATAAAATACTACGACAAAATAAAATACTATTTATTAAAATATGAAAAATATTTCCAGGATATTCTCCAATTTGGAAAATGAAAAACATAACCCATGGTAAGAAAGGTATGCTGAACAGAGAAACAAAAAATGTAACCAAACTTGATAGGAATCAAGGCAACACCACGGACTTACAAAAACTTCCTAATCAGGAGCATATCCTGTATTTTCACGTGTAAAAAAACTGTAATTAAAATAAGGTTAGTTTTTATTAGTTGCATTATTTAAAAATGAGGACATTTTGGACTATTTTCTCTAAAAGGACCACAAAATTGTCACTGAAATAGTATTTCTTGAGACAATGGGCAAAGTTCCCATTTATGGGAAATATGTTTGTTTGTTTTTTCACACAGTGAAACAAGAAAATTTTATTAAATGAGAAATCTTTTTCTCTAAAGTAATCTCCTTAAATACCTCAATAATGCAATACTTGGGAAATGTAATTTTTCAACCTCAAAAATTTTATTATGAAAAAGGTCATTATTAAACAAACACACAAACCTTATTGCTTGGCACCAGTTTCTTCGAAAATTTAAAGAACTGTTTAAGCCACCATACTGCTGTTATATCCTATTTCAAACTTTTTATATAGTGCTCCTTTTCTTTTCTAAAGGTAGACCTTTCAATCTAATGACAAAATAGATGGAATCTTGCAAGGAACAAGTCACAGTTCACTTCTAACCAAAAGAAATGATTAATCTTCTGTTTCTGTCCAAATTATATTAAGGTATTTATAAAAATTAACTAAGAGTTATCTGCGGCCCATGAAGGACCCACAGAACGTTGTCTTATGGCGTTCTGCGGAAAGTCTGTATTTGTTCCTTCTTTATGCTCAGCTTCCTCTTCTGAAACGTCTTCGTCATCGGCCTCGTGTTCCTCCTCCACTTTTCTCAAAGGTTGAGAAGATTCTGGTAGTAATTTTTCTGAAAGATAAAGACCACGAAATGTTTTTTGTTGATGTATTAGATTTGCATTAGTATAAAGTCAAGACATGATTTCTTATGCCCATAAACTGCTTTGGCATTTATTTATCAATCCAAAAGGAAAAAGTTGTCTTCAAGAATAAGAGATACCATAAAAATAAAAGTTGGTTTACAAGGTCCATTTTACTTTCCAAATTCATTATAATTACCTATTTATGAATGGAAATTAACAAATCAGAATTAATGCTGTGAAAATGGATGCTGTAAAATATACTGCATTAAATACAATTATACAATTTGCTACTAAATCTTTTAATTAATAAGTATAGTGAAGCAAATTTCAACATTACCCATGTTTCAGTTCCCAAGTGAATAGCAATCAGACATTTACAGCTGAAGGTTATATTCCTATCCATGTTTTTTTCCCAAGTAGTTTCATAAATATGCTTCCTCTACTCCACATATACTTTTATTAAGATATAATTACAAACAACAGAATGTACAAATCTTAAGTGCACAGCTCCATGAATTTTCAAATATGTACACATATACTCTTTATTTTTTTCATAAGACCTGTTGCTAGTTAACGTAAACTTAGACCACACCATGTTAAACTGAGATACAGAGCACAGAACTGGGCCAATGAGCTTCACTCTCTTCGGAGATGCTAGACTGCTCCTTGTTCCAGACAATCCAGAATAGAGGCGGAAAAATACAGCAGCTTTAGGAATAAATTACCATATAGTAAACAATCTGTTCTTTGGTCTGCCTGGCACCCCTCTTTCTGTTTGGTTATTAGCCTCTGTCTATACCACATCCCATGTGGGTGTGGTGAGCACTACGGTTTATAGCAGTGGTTCTCCACCAGGGGTGATTTTGCCCCACCAACGAACGTGTGGTAATGTCTGGAGAATTTCTGATTGTCACAACTGTGAGGTGGTGCTGCTGGCGACCAATGATATGCTGATAAATACCCAACAACATACAAAAGACAGTCCATCATAATTAAAAATTATGCAGCCTAAAAGGTTAATAGTGTCAAGGTTGAGAAACCCTGGTTTACAGTGACTGTTCCAAAAAGTGAACCATTTACTTAAGTGGAGTACACCAGAATTCTTCCAAAAGATGGTTGTGGGGAGAGACGTTATTTCCTTCTCACTCTGCAATTGTGAGCTATCATTTTTATGCTAAGGACTGAAGAGAGACAAAAATGGAACAAATAAAGGCAAGGAGAACTTGAGCAGTTCAGAAACGTAACATCCTAATATGTGAGCCCCAGGATCCAATCAATTCTACCCTCAGATTTCCTTGCTACATAAACCAATAAATTCCTAGTCTGCTTAAAACTAGACTGAGGTGACTCTTTCCCCAAGCAACTCAAAATCTAAGCCAAACACACGTACTAGAAAACAATTCAAATCATTAAGCCTATTATTAAAAAGGGCAGTATCACAAAGTATGGATCACTATCAGTTGTGTCACAGATTACTTAAGAGACACATTTGTTTGGCTGAGGTTTTTGAAGTGAAATAAAACATACATTCACCAATTTTTAAACTGTCTGTTAAGTAATCTATGCTCACATTTTTCTTCCTATAGGGCAGAGGCCTTCGGTGGATAAAATGTTTCCCTCCCCAATAACATGTCCTTTTTATACCACCAATGCAATGACCTACAAAATGAAAAGAAAACCTATCAGCTATTCAGTGAACACAGTAAACAGTAAATGCCATCTCCACTGACTTCATTTAAGGAGTTTTGACCTCAATAAATCCTAACTCATGAAAGGCAGCATACGGAAAGGCCAGGCCAAGAGTCTGACTTAGGTTCTACCCTAAGCTCTGTCATTTCCGTGTGACCTTGGAAAACAGTTCACCTCTCTGGGCCTTAGTTTACTCAACCACAAAATAGAAAGCAGGATGCTTTTATGCAGTCCACTTTAGAGGGTTGCTGAAAAGCAAATGGGATGGCAAAAAGTGAAAGTTCTTTATGAACAGCAAACAGGAGGGCTTCCATAACAATGTAATTTTCAAGACTAAAAATAAATGATTGCTTATCAAGACAGACAGCAGTGAATACTTCTAATCATATAAACTCATAGCACAGTGTCAATCCTAAATCAACTATAGGAATTGCTTTTCTCAATTTCCTACCAGAAAAACTTAAGATGTGGCTGACTAAACAGAAAAATCTTCAAACACAATATAGCAATGAATGATTTCCAAAGCAAAATATATTTAACTTTTTTGCACTCAAGTATGTTCAAACGGATCTACGAATACCATGGAATTTTCAAATAAATTGACATCGATGTTATTAAATATCTGCAAGTTATATGCAATATTAAAATTCTCCATATTATAAAAGAAAATAAATATGTTCCAAAATCCATGGAGCTGTTATTCTTACATGAAATATACATTCCCCTCCTCCTTCTGATATAAGCCGCCCTCCATATTTAGAAACCTAAGCTGGAAGGGAGGGATTAAGAAGTACAAATTTCCAGTTATAAAAAACAGTCACAGGAATGTGAAGTACAGGATAGGGAATACAGTCAATAATGTCATAGAAACTATGTATGGTGTCAGATGGATACTAAACTTATTAGAGTGATCACTTCGTAAGGCAGGAATTTTCAACCCGTGTATGCAAGAATTTTTAAAACATGCAATACCTGACTTGTCAGGGGCACGGACTTCTTTTCCCTTAGATTGTCAAATAAAAAAAATGACAATAGCCAACACAAAAAGAGCCATCCAATGTAAACGATTCAAAATTATACCTATTTTTATTTTCACATAGGAAAAAAATCTATTTTTTGGTGTGCCACAGAATTTTAGTAATTAGTTTATGTGTGCCATGAAATAACAAGGTTGAAAACTGCTGTCATAAGGCATATTAATGTCTAACCACTAAGCTGTACACTTGAAACTAAAATACATCAACTGTAATCAAAAAATAAATTTAAAAAATGAATAAATAAGTAATGATAGAACCTAAAATAAAATAAAAATATACTTACTGGAAGGGTATGGCTGAGGTCGGCGCCTTTTTGAAGGACAAAGACAATCTGCCACAAATATCATACACTGCAAAAATAAACACAAGAAAGCCAAATATATAATATATTATAAAGCTAGTGCAACTATATAAAATTATCAAGTTTTAAAATATTTTTCTTCCTAGTACTCTGAAAATAAAGTACTTACAAGTCCTAGTAATAGTCCTGAAAGCAGAGTTGCTAAAGCAAAAACTGTGTATGATCCCCACACTGGTAATCCGAGGTCCTCAATAAAATAGTTATGGCAAGTCTAAAATCAAAAGGGAAAAAAATAACCTAAAAACCTGGTCATTTGAAAAAAGTAACACTGTCAAAAATGTTTAAAATGGAAATAAAATTTCAGCTCATACCCTGATCCACATAGATAGCTGAAAGAGAGCTGACATAGTACTCATCCTAAAATGAAAGAGAGATGATTGAAAAACTGAGTACGATATACAGCTTTGAAGTAGAATATATGTCTGTATAGCTATAGCTTCTATTTTTCACTCTATAATCTCAGCAGACCAGATTTTATTGATGGTGTTAATCAAGAAAAGTCATACAGCACTAATTTCAAGGCTAATGAGACTTGTTAATGAAAATTCAGTTTCTGAATTGTTCCCATTATGTGATGTCCTCGTACATAAAACACAGTAATTTTTTTCCTTTTCCCTACAGCTTTGAAATTAAGCTTTCACCTTTCATCTGATGACTTCTCCAATGTACTCTGCTAAGAGGTTATAAGCCCTATGGAACCAGTTAAAGTCAGGCACACTGTAAAGCAAATGGCTTCCAACGAGCCCAGAATCCCTTCACAAGCAGAGCCTTAAGGAAGAACTAGGTGCACGTATCGAGTGGATATTGCCCACCTTAGAATTAGCCCCCCTTCATACTAAAATTAAACTTACAATAGCTTCAGTTTGATATAGTTTAATGATATATAAAATTACATAGGAAACAAATGCTAAGTCATCATATAAGTAAAAATAATTATTTTCACATAATTAAATCCAAGCAGTTTAGATGGATAGTTAAAGGGCATGTTCCACATATAAGACAAGTTTGTTTGTTCCTAACTGTTTTCCCTCTATCAAAAGTATTGCCACCAACATATAAACCAATTCACATGCACGCCGACGTTCCTATATGCGGGCCAACCTAATCCAACTGCCCATCGTTAGAGGAGCGAATGTGCTGAGCTGACACTTGGGAGTGCCCCTTATTCAGTTCACCAATAAAAAAGGTACAGGCTGCTGCCCTGAGGACTCAGCAGACTCAGAAGCAAACTCCTTCTTCTATCAAAAGGCTAAGAAGATTCACCTATGAGATTTCAAAAAACAAAAATCAGTCACATTTTCAGTCCAACAGAGAAAGGTACTTTAATCATGTTGCTTTTTGTTTAAAATGAAAAATGGGAAGAGGAACAAGGAATTGAAACATAAAGCCTCCCTACAGTCTGAACTAATCAGACTCCATCACAAACACTTGGTGCCTCAATTAGGTTGACATGGTGGTACAGTGGAGAAATTTTGACAGAAAAGGACGTATCAATTCAGATTTTCACAGCAGAGGTGTAAGGGGAAGATAGAAAAGATAAATTCTATTTCAAAATAATGCTTGGAGCCAATCTTCTCCCTATTCCCAGAATCCAGAGCATTTTTTATCTCTTTCACTACTGGTGTCCCAAGTGCCCAATACTCCAACAGCAAGTGTGGTGAGGAGACAGGAAGACATAGCTTAGCCACAACAGGTTAAGTCCATGGTGACCTTAGCAAAACCCAATACTCCTGAAAGTCTCTTGAATGACCCATGAGGTATTGCACCCCAACAGCAAGCAGGAAATATGCATGCTATCTCCAATCCTTACTGTTCCACTGCTGCTCTCTAGTTATATGTAAAGCTCGGTGGTTAGTCATGTCATCATGGATATTAGGGTCATTGGTCATCCCATCTATTCAAACAAAAAGTAATCAGACTGGTAGAATAGTTCAATCACATTAAATAAAGAACTAAAGTCTAAAAGTAGCACAAGTAGATACATGTTTGAAGCTTCTCACTCAAATATTAAGCTCAAATGACAGCTTTCCCATTTCTTCATACTTTGGAGCATCATTTAGCTTCTGATGATACAAATGACCTTATCCTCAGAGTTAACACATTCCTGGAAAGGATTTCACATTAATGCCATAAAATGTCTCCTAGCTTAATAAGGATCAAAGTATTTATTTAACCTGGAAGAGTCAAATAAAAAATAATCACATAATAAACCTGAATTTAAGAGCCCAAGAATGCTTTATTTACACAAAACATAATTACCTGTTCCAATTAAAATAGAAATAAGTAAGAAAAAAAAGCCCTCATACTTACAGAATAGAACCTGGACCAAACCACGATGAAACAGGTTCAATACTCTTCCACTCTTTGTCACTTACAAAGTTTATGAAGTCCTTCTTAGTCCTTGGGCCCTGATAGCGCCTAAATTCACCATCTTTACAACTAAAAAGGTAAGAATAAGTATTACCCAGCATGAAATAAATAAACTTTGTATTTGTTTTGCTATTTCTGTAATCTTATTTTACAATTAATCCTAACATTCAAAATCACTAGCAAAGCACAAGTAGCAAATTACATTAATCATCAATTCACAACATCTCAGCCCCAAATTAAATCAATAAGGTTATATTTTTACACAATCATAAGCCTAAGACTGTCATTGTTACTCTTCCAAATAATAAAACCAGGAAACAAAGTAAGTCATTATATGTCAATTATATCTCAATAAAACAGGGGTGTGGGGGGGACGGACAGACAAACACAAAGGAGGTAAATCTCAGAAAATAACTTTTAAGCCTTATGTGTAATACACATATTACATGAAGAGTTGTTAGAAGAGTGTCTGATAACTATTGATTGCAGTTATTGTTAACTCTAAGTTAAAACATTTAAGGCAATTTCCTGATATTTTCAGTCATAATCACATCATCTCAGCCATCGTGCCTTAAATCACTAGAGGTACCAGGCAAAGTGTTTCCCTTTGTCCCCTTTCAGTGATTCTCCTTTACAGTCTGCTGTGCGTTCTTCCTGACATCCACCTCGCCCTTCCCATTCCCAGTGTATGGAGTTCTGCTGCAGGGTGATAACTGCTCTCTCTGCTCCCACATCTTCACCATTCCCAAACTACCTTAAATAATACTGCAGTCTAACCCTACCTAATTAACACTTCTATTTTTACCAATTAAATGTAACAACTTTCAATAGTTCCCTACTACCTACTGTAGGGTTAAAGGATCCTTTATCCATCCAGAACCAAAGACCACAAGAAAGCCAAAAAACAAAGATTTGTAGGAGAAAAAAATGGCATTTGAGCTGTTTTTGAAGGACAGGTAGGATTTCAAAAGTCAGAAGTTAGGAGAATGGGCATGATAAACAACACGATTAAAAGAGAATGGGCAGGAAATTCCAGATAAGTTCAGGGGGTGCTGAGAAGTAAAACGGAAAGAGGGAGTCTGATTATAGCCACTTAAGAGATACTGTAAGGGATACTGTAGAGAAAAGTACTGATTGAAAAGGAAGAGAAGCACTTCTGGGGACAGAGAATAGACATTTAAATACAAAGGGAGCATGAGATAATAAAAAAGGTATAGGGAAATATTTAGACATCAAAAATAAAGAAGAAAAAGAAAGAGAAACATGGACACATAAAGAATTGCCAACTTGTTGTTTGCATAACTTTTAACGAGGAGAGCTCAACGAATACCTCCTGGCATTCAACCCACCAGCCAGATGGGCATTAAGGTAGAGGGCAGGTACAGATTTGAGATTTCCTATCTCCACTTAGAAGATAAAGTCAAACTAAAAGACCTGACACTGAAGACTATACAGTCCTGTTCATTTTGACCTAACACCTAACCATTTCACGTACCACTGTCCCAAGGTTGAACTACAGCACTTTCTTAGCTAATTTTTTAGCATACCATGTTCCTATTTATGACTAGCCCTCAAGACAGAATGCTTACTCTGTACTTTTGAAATCTATCTCCAAGGTTGCATTGAAACCCCATAATCTCCACAAACCACTCCAGCCCAGGTTTTCCCTTACCAATTTTCATACAGGACTAACCACAACTCTGGGCTCAAAAACATTTACTATGCTGAAGAGTAGCAAATCATTTCATGTGAACACCATCTTTGAAAACAATTACAAATCTTTGAAATTAGAGGCTGTTTCATACATCACTCATCTATGTAAAGGCACCTATGACAGCGCTACTAGTTAATAAACCTTCTAATATAGTTAATGAATATAACGCTCTTTAAACATAATCCAGGACAGAGGCCTCTATTCTGATTATGCTATGATGCATCCTTCTTCATAACCACCAAATCTTCAAATACTTACTGATAAATAGTAGGAAGAGCAGTTATGATAAATCGCCCACTCAGTCCTGCAAATGATAAAGATTACAAATAAAGACAAGAAAGAATACAGAGGAGGTTTTATATGGGCCAATCACTTACTACTTAAAGGTTGATTCTGATTTAAATACTAATAGGGAAAAAATATTAAATTATACCAGAAATAGTTGAGTTTTTTTTCTTTTTTAAAAGATTTTATTTATTTTTAGAGAGAGGGGAAGAGAGGGAGAGAGAGGAGGAAAGAAACATCAGTGTGTGGTTGCTTCTTGGAGACCTGCAACCCAGGCATGTGCCCTGACTGGAATCGAACTGGTGATGCTTTGGTTCACAGGCCTGCACACAATCCACTGAACTACACCAGCCAGGTTAAGAGTTTTGTAACATAAAAAATAAAAAAACCTAATTATCTACTTAAAGCAACTTTTAAAAAAACTACTGCACATAATCTCAATTAAAAAGTGAATTTATATATAAACACTTGATCAATTATACTGCACCAAAAGTTGTCTAGGTTATAAAGGTCTAAAATCAAATCAAATTGCATTTGACATTCAGAAAACAAAGGCTGAGTTTAAGATGTTGTTAGAAATGGAACACATCATAAATCATAAGCTGGGCAATAATAATAGGAGCTAACATGACTGCAAGTGTTCAATATTAGCTATTATTACCATTTGGAATCGGGCAAAGTCAAGAACCTACCTACTATATTGTGAGCAAGAACAGGTAAGATGAGACTGGACTAAAAAAGGAGCATGCCTGAGGGCAGGACCTGCCACTTGGCCAGAGGGTCAAGTCAGGAGTGCACTTGACCCCACAACCATGCAGGCTTTGTAATTAAAAGCCCAGGTCCTCAAATCACAGGTATTAAATTTGGAACCCAATTACAGAGATTCATACTACTTGTCAAGGAATATGACCTTGACTCTGCAAAGAACCTCAATGACATGCTCTTTATCCTGAAGCTTAATATGGATGCAAATGATGGCTTTGGCCAGTGTCCACCTGGACCACAGTGTCCTAGGACTTCTTACACACTAGTCTGGGGCCTGGGATATAAAGCAAAAAAGATCAGAGGCAGTTATGTGGGGAAGAATGAGGGGACAGTGAGATCTCCAAGATCCCTTAGACCAACACATAAAAGGAATGAGCTATATACATTCCTTGAAACCAAGGAATCTGCTTTTTGAAGTCATTGCACACTGAGCCCCCAGCAGGGAGGTGGGGAGTTGGCTTAATTAACTGCAGACAGTTATGTTTTCAAAACCTAATGAAAGGTAAATACCATGCAATGTGGAAAACAGGATAAACTTATCAACCCAATATGCAAAGAAACAAAACCATCCACAGACTTACAGTACCTGGCTGCTCTGTAACATCTACTTTTGCAACATGAACCTCAAGATCTTCTCCCCATTCAGCAAAACTTTCCCATTCTGGCTGAAGATTCTGACAAGCAGGACACCATGGTGCATAACTGAGAAATACAGTTTAAAAAAAAAAAGTCAGACATTCAAATACCATACTGGAATAAAACCATACTGGAATAAAAGCATAGTAGAATAAAAATCCTAAAATGTGTAATTGTGAAGAACATTTTATAATAAAAACAAGATAATAGACTGATTAATTTCATGAAAATAAAAAAAAGTTTTAAATGTGAGCCTAACACTCTGGCAATTAAAATCTATGAGTTGATGATGCTAATCACATAAAAGTCAGTCTGAGAATAAGTTAAGACACAAGGACATTTTCACACATAAAGCAGCTCCTTAAGAAACAAAAAAACCTTTTATTTCCCTATGAAAATGTGGCCACCAGAAAGCTCAAAGCTACATTTGGAGTTCACCAGTTTTAATAATTTTACCCTGCAGGAGTCACAAATGCAAGGTGCCATGTAAGAAAAATAGGAAGCACCCAGGGCTGTGGTGAACAAGGGAGAGTTGCACCACATCTTAAGCAGGAAACCAATGCTCAGGATGACTGCCACAAGGGATTGCTGGCCCAGTACGGCAAGCTATTCTTAGGTAAAAGAACAGAAAAATCTGCATTTTTATTTTTAAAAAAATGTTACCTCAAAACATAAGCCATGGACACAAACTCCTGGTAGGACAAACAAAATTCTTTTGGCCAGCCTTTAGTCAGCCTGTTTTTAAGACCTCAGGTTTACAAATCTATGGCCAAGCACATTATAATTTTAATTATTCCTCAAGTATTCAGCATTTTTCAAGGCCCTGATTTTCCCCTCACGTTTGACTTTGCTACTTTATTGTGTATTATCTTATAATTTGCCTCAGTTTAATGGACCAGAAAGAATAAAGCCTATACCTCTTAAATACAAAAGTGGTTTCTGTACTCCATTATATATAATACTTGACTTGTTTTATTAAAAACAAGACTCCTAAAAGTAATAGGCATTGTGGAACAAGACCAGTACCATACATAAAAGCCAAAGTTCCTAATAATAAATAGTATTACAATGAAAATGTCTCTGTAATAAAACTTTAGATGAGGATGAATTTAATGTAGTTAACAGACTTGTAGTAACTACAAGTTATTGTAATAACTAGTCACCCCAACCACCCCACCCCCAAAGCCATGAATTAAAGTTGAGAGAACGGCAACGCAATCTCGCTGGCACCCTACGGCCTTAAACACGAAATCAGAGTGCACAGTTTTAGAAGAAACTTAATGTTCCTTGCTGAAAACGAGGAGCGGGAGGGACCCAGCCAGTGGCCGGTCCGCAGAGCAGTTTGGAGATCTGGACGCAGCGGGGGCGCGGGCTCCGCAGTCCGCAGTGGCAGTTCCCAGGAACTTGGGCCTCGGGGGAGGGTCAGGGGAGAGATGAAGTTTGGTGTCCAGACTCGGACCTAGGACCCCGGCTAGCCCGGCCCACCGAGGGGACCCCGAGACAATCACCCCGCGCTCACAATTCTATCATCCACTCTCCTTCCAGCAACTCTCTCCAGTTCCCGTCCGTGACGACGCGCACGTCGCTCCGCCGTCCGTGGGTCCAGGGAGCCCCGCAAAGCAACAGAACCAGCACTGCCACGGGAAGGACAAGACTCCCGGGGGTCGCCATGACGGCCGCTCGCCCACCCCTCGGCTCCGCGCCCGGCCCCTCACTTCCGCCCTCGTGGAATGATCTGCTCATGCGCAAGAGCGCGCGTCAGGACACGCGCGTGCCCGCGCGCGCGCGGCTTGAGGAGTCTGAATGCGCCTGAAGAGGCCTTGTTCCAGTTGGTTCAGTACGGAGGGAAGCACGACTATCCGTAGTGCGCATGACAGAAAAGCGGTCCCTTTCCCAGCGCTTGGTGTGCTCCAGTATTATTGGGAAGGAACAGAGCGAACTAGAGGCGCAGTTAGAAAGCGGGAGGGCCTGCGGAGAGGAAGGATTTAAAAGTCTGCAACTAGATTTGGCGCCAAGTGATTGGCATTTTATACTTACTCTAGCCGATTGGGAAGTTTAGCTCAGTTTCCAATTAAATGCCTTTCCGAGGTTTCATTTGTTTCCTTTGGAAACTTTTGTAGTAAAGCTAGTGGATTTTTATGAGTCAGAATGTTGATTTACTTCTGGAGGATTATAGATTGGAAGGGTGCACAGGGGAACCTTACGAGGTACCCTTTATATTCTGCGCCTTGTTCTGAACAGTATTTTACAAGGACGTACACAAACGTAAAAAGCCATCGAGCTGTACATGTTAAGATTAGTGCACTTTAGGCGCTTTAGGGTGTACATTATCCCTCAATTTTTTTAATGCAGTAATACAGAGATGCTAGGTCAGAAATCAAGATATAACTAATGCAAATCAAAACATGCGCTGTGTTTAGAAAGTATCAGTCAAATGAAAACAGTTGCCCTTACACGTTCTCACCTAACGTCCTCTCCTAAATGCACTTCATTTGGCACTTCCGCACCTCTCCACAGAAAGGCCCTTTCAAGGATATTAATGATCTGCATGTTAACAAGCCAATTTTTTCTTCGCAGTATCCATTTTACTTGACTGCCAGCAGCAATTTACAGTCACCACGCCCTCTGTGAAATGCTTTATTGTCTTCCCTTCTGTGGTGCCTCACTTGTTTTTACACCTTCTGCACTAGCTGCTCCTTCTGAAACCTCTTGGCTGGTCCTCCTCTACTTGACTTCCAGATATTGGCTTGTTGCAGGATGCTGTACTGGTTCCCCTTCTTCTCTTTATAATTAATTGCTCTCTTCTTATGGATGACCTCAGTCCTGGTTTAAAAGCCACCAAAATGTCTGTTGTTCCAGTCCTGACCCTTCTGAGAACATTCAACTCTTTATTGGACATCCTTTGGGTATCTAATGGACAGCTCATACATAGCATGGCCGAAAAATACATATATTCTTGATTCTCTCTCTTGTAGTTTTCCATTTCAGTAAAAAGTTCCAAATTCCATTTGGTTGCTCAAGACAAAATTTACATTTTATTTCTTTGTTGCTCTCTCTCTTCACTTCCTGCTCATGTGCTCCATCAGCAAGTCCCATAAACTCTACCTCCAAAACTTATCCTGAATCTGACCACTTATTTCCTTTCCCACAGCCAACACCCTAATCCATGGATCTATTGTCTCTGCCTGGAGTACAATTATAGATTCCTAACCGATCTCCCTGTGTCTCTCTCGTTTCTCTACATAGGATCAAGCCATTTCTCCCTAAAACCCTCCAAGTGCTTTCCACTGCACTTAAAATTAAATCCATACTTCTTAAATGCTAGGGTCACCTATGTTTTCATGTGAGAGCTCTATCATTTTAGTTAAATCTTTGATTTATTTTGAGTTAATTTTTATATATGGTATGGGATTGGGGGTTCAACTTGAGTCTGTTGCCTGTGGACATTCAGCTGCCCCAACACAAATTGTTGTAAAGACTTCTTTCACCATTGCATGCTCTAGGCACACTTGTCATAAATTAACGGTTTGGAGATGTATGAGGTTTGTATTTTTTCCCTCTAAATCTTCAGTCCTATTCTATTGATCTAAATGTGCCCTTGATGCCAATACCACACTGTCTGTCTTTATTATTATAGTTTGAAATCTGTAAGTGTGAGTCTTCCAATTATGTTCTTTTTCAAGTTTGTTTTAGCTATACTGAGACCCTTGAATTTCCATATAAATTTAAAAATCAGTTTATCAATTTCTGTTTTTTTTTAAGCAAGATGGAATTTTATAAGAGTCTGCATTGATTCTGTAGATGAATTTGGGGAGTATCACCCTTTTGGTAATATAAAGCCTTCCAGTCTATGAACATGGGGTGTCATTCCATTTATTTAGGTCTTCTTAAAATTTTCAGCAATGTTTTGTAGTTCTCAGATTGTAAGTTTGGCACTTCTTGTCTTTTTCCTATTTTTAGGGGGAAAGGATTCAGTCTTCCATCACTAAGTATGAAGTGAGTATGGGTTTTTCATAGATGCCCTTTTTAATGAGGAAGTTCCCGTCAATTACCAGCTAGTCGTGCGTGTTTATCATGAAGGAATGTTGAATTTTGTTGCATGTTTTTTTAGCACTTATTGAGGTGGTCATGTGGTTTCTGTCCTTTAATCTATTGATATAGCATATTACATTAATTGATTTTTTGGATGATAAACAAACCTTGCATTCCTGATATAAATCCCACTTGGTTATGGTGTTTAGTTCTTTTCATATATTGCTGGATTGAGTTTAGTACCTTGTTGAGGATTTTTAACATCAGTATTGATGGGAAATATTGGTCTGTGGTTTTCTTATGATGTCTTTGTCTGGTTTTGGTATCATGATAATACTGGCCTCATAGAATGAGTTGGGAAGTGTTCCTTCCATTTCTAATTGTTGGAAGTGTTTGTGAAGAATTTCTATTACTCCTTCTTTAAATGTTTGGTAGAATTCAGCAATGAAGTCATATGGGTCTGGGCTTTTCTTTGTAGATAGTTTTAAAATTACTAGTTCAATTTCTTGTTATAGATCTATTCAGATTTTCTTTCTTTTTGAGTCAGTTTTGATGGTTTGTGTCCATTTCATCTAAGTTACCTAATTGTTGGCCTACAGTTTTTCACAATATTTTCTTATAACCCTTTATATATCTGTAGGGTCAATAGCAATGTCCTTTCTTTTATTCCTAATTTTACTAATGTGAGTCTTTCTTTTTTTTTCTCCCTTGGTCAGTTTAGCTAAAGTTTTATCACTTTTGTTTATCTTTTGAAAAAACTAACCATTAATTTTGTTGGTTTCCCTTTTATTTTTAATTCTCTTTCATTATTTTTTCCTTCTGCATGTGTTGGTTTTAGTTTGCTTCCCACTTCCCCCCAAAGTATTTTAAGGTGGAAGATTAGCTTCTTGATTTGACATGTTCCTTCTTTTTTTTTTAATGTTGGCATTGAACCTCTAAGTTTTCTTCTAAAACTGCTTTAGCTACATCCCATAACTTTTGTCATGTCATTTTATTTATGTCAAAGTTTTTACTAATTTCCTTTTTCATATCCTATTTGTCCATTGGTTATTTAGAAATATGTTGTTCATTTCCCCATATTTGTGAATTTCCCAAGTATCTTTCTGTTATTAATTTCTAATTTCACTATATTGTGATCAAAGAATATACTTTCTGTGATTTCAGTTCTCTCTAATTTGTTGAGATGTGTTCTATGGCCTACCATATAGTCTATTCCAGAGACTTTTCCAGCCCTTTGGAAGAATTTGCATTCTTCTGTTGTCCGTCAGAGTGCTCTATAGATATCTGTGTTGGGTCTGGTTGGTGTATAGTGTTATTCAAATCTTTTAATTCCTTACTGATCTTCTGTCTAAGTGTTCTATTCATTATTGAAAGTTATATGGAAGTCTCTAACTATTATTGTTGAATTGTCTGTTTCTCTCTTCGACTCTGACAGTTTGTACTTTATGTATTTGAGGCTCTGTATGTATTTATGTATATATCTTTATAGTTGTTATACATTTCTGGTGTATGGACTCTTATTGTTATAAAATTTCCTCTTTATATCTAGTAATATTTTGTTTTATAATCTATTTTGTCTGATATTAGTATAGCCACTTGTTGTGACTTTATTAAATTAACACTTGTGTCAGGTGGTAAGCCATAGTTCCACCAAAGACCACAAGAAAAATTGAAATAGAGAAGTTTATTACTCACAAGTCCTGAAGGAAGTACACAGCATGTCTTAAGGGTCCACGCAGGGCTGCAGGCAAAGAAAGTGGTGTGACCTGAATCAAATGCCTTTATTAGAGTCAGTGTGTGGTATGCTTTGGGGTTCCCAAGCTAAAGCCAGATTGAGCAACTCGAACCAAAAAGAGCATGGTTTTGGTAAGCTTCACATAGGGTCTTACCTAAAGGGCACACAAAGTGAAGGCCCTGGAAGGAATCGGGGGTCGGGGTGGCGATTTATCACAAGGGCCTTGGAGGGAGTCACATCAGTAACTTACATTTACTTGTGACTCTGTGTGCTATTATCTAGTGCATGTGCTTATGGGAGGGGTCAATGTTAGTTCAAGGCCCCTGCAGGTTGCCTGGCCCACAAAAGGGATACCAAGGCAACCATATCACGGAGTAGCTTAGCTAAACTCTCTGACAACTATACTGTCTGTGAGATAATATCCTCAGATGATCTCATCACTCTTTAAACCAAGACTAGAAAGATTAATTATTCTACTTTCCCATCTTGATACAAAAAGGCAAAAGTTAGGATCATTCTAAATTGTGAGGTTGCCTTTAAATTTTAACTTTAAAGAAACTTATTAAATGTTTTACAGTGTTCTTGTTCATGCATAAAATGTGTAAAATTAGCTAGAGAAAATTCTAAGTGTTTAAAGAGCTACTATCATGTGCAACCCTAAATTAGAATTAACAAAGATTTGTCCCTCTGAAGAGTTAACTAGTTACTGACATAATTAGTTGGCACTTTAAGGGGATTTATAGCTTAAGATTAACTTAGTATGTTATTGCAATTGTCCAAAAGACACAAGGAAAGCTAAAGCTATAGCCAGTAGGCCTAAATTCTGAAGTCTGGTCAATTTCAGGAGGATAAAGAGAAGTCTGTTCACTTAGTATTAATATATCTCTGATAAAAGTAGCAACCCTTCCACACAGATGGCCCAAGGCACAGAAGGGATCACAAGTGATGCAGAGTCAGGACAACAAGAAATGTTTGAACTGGACCAGGACAGAGATGGTTATCCGAGGACACCATGGATGTTACAGTTTCCCTGCCCATGAGATTTGACAGTTAGTACAGAACAACTTTGCATATTAATTTATATTTAATATTTTATTAATTACAGTAGGTTATGTATGAAATTTCACATATGTACACTGATATACTACACTTACATTTATGTATCTCTCTGAAATTCAATAATAATAAAAAACTCTGGCCAGTGTGGCTCAGTTAGTTGGAGTGAAGTCCTGTAAACCAAAAGGTTGCAGGCTCGATTCCTGGTCAAGGGCACATGCCTAGCTTGCTGGTTAGGTTCCTGGTCAGGGTGCATATGAGAGGGAACTGATCGATGTTTCTCTCTCACATTGATGTTTCTCTCCCTCTCTCCATCCTCCCTTCACCTCTCTAAAATCAATACTCATGTCCTTGGGTAAGGATTTTTTAAAAATGACCACTTAATTGTTGTTATGGGCTGTTTGGGTCTCCCCAAAGACGAAATGTTAAAGCCCTAACCCCATGCAATGACTTTAAGAGGAAAGGCCTTTGTGAGATAATTTGCTTTAGATAAGGTCATGAGGATGGAATCCTGTGATGGAATTAGTGCCCTTACAAGAAAACGAAGAGACTCCAAAACTTGTTTTCTCCGCCATGCAAGGGAAGAGGAAGAAAGCAGCCATTCACAAACCAGGAAGTTGGCCCTCTTCAAGAACCAAACCCACTACTATCATGATCTTAGACTTCCCAGCCACCAGAACTATGAGTAATAAGTGTCTGCAACATAAGCCACTGAATGTATGGTGTTTTATTATAGCAGCCTGAGCATATTGGGACAGTAATTTTTTTAAAAATTAAAGGTAGCAAGTCAATATGCTTTTGGTTTTTAACATTTCCATTTAACATTATAATTAGAACAAAAAATATAGAGGACATCCAGTTTTACGAAAGCCTAATATATTAGTTATCTATTGCTGCCTGAATGTACATTAATATTTTGTAATTTAAAATAAGAAAAACAATCTCACACAGTCTTTGTGTATCAGGAATTCAGGAGGAGCTTAATTCTTGGTAGTTCTGGCAAGGAGTCTTTCATGAGGTTGTTGACAAGATGTTGATTGCTGTACAGTCATCCAAAGGTTTAGCTGGTGCTGGAGAACCCACTTCCACAGTAGCTGGCAAGTCGATGACGGCTGGCGGACAGCTTCAGAACCTTTCCATGGAGGCCTCCCCATGGGCCACTTGAGATATTCATGACTGGCTTCCTTCAGAGCCAGCCCTCCATGAAGGCAAGTCAGGAGCAGTAGTGTTTTCTGTGAACTAGCCTCAGAGACCCCTCACCATCAGTTACATCCATATACCCTGTTGGTCTTAAAGGCCAGGCCAGACCTATTCACTGTGAGAGAAGACTGTACAAGAGCGTGCTACAAGCCGACAAGGATCGCTGGGAGCCATCTTGGAGGCTGACTGCCACACTTAAGAGCTTCATTTTAATGGTCATGATAACTTAGGTCTGGTGGCTGAGAACCCGGTTCTGAAGAGGCCAGCATTCCAATTTTGATTGCACTGCCTACTGACTCTTCCTAATCTTTCATTTCCTCATTGGTTGTATGGAAGTAATAGATCCACCTCAAAGGTTTGCTGTAAGCATTAAATGAGTGAATACACATGGAGTGATCTTTCTGTCAGATCATGTCATTTCCCAGCTCAAAATCCTCCAGTGCCTTCCTGTGAGACTTAGAAATTCAACTTGTCTACCAGATCTTGACCTAGCTACCAACTCACTTAGCCACCACTCAGTATACCACTGCTACTACCGCCTCCCCACCACCACCACTACCACCTTACCTAACTACTACTGTGACCTTGTTTCTTCTCACTGTCTCCCTTCCTCACTCCACCTCATCCACTGGCTTCTTCGTTCCTCAAACATGCTAAGCTCTCTCCTCCCGCAAGACTTTTGCACTTGCTGTTCATTCTTTCCTTATGTTTTCATGGATTGTTTGCCCACTGTATTCAGGCTTAGGCTAAATGTTACCTCCTGAGAGACCTTCTCTAACCATTCCTTTATACTTCTTTATTTTTTATTTATAGCACTTACTACTACTTCATGTTATATTATATATCTGTTTGCACATGCCAATTATGGTTCATCTTCATTAGTATGTCACTTCCATGAGGATATGGAGGAGGAAGAAACTTTCCTCTTTCCTCCTCTGTTCTTTTGGCTGCTCTAATCAGTATATCTACATGAGACAGATTATTAAGAGAGAATAACCAAATTGATGCATATATATGTATGAGAACCCCACATACATAAGAGAGACACCAGGGACAGAAAATTAAAATGAGGTATATATGGCATTCTGAGCTGAGGATGAGGTAAAGGGTTTGGGGGCTCCAAAGAATCATTTCAGGGAGATAAGAAGAACAGATGTTCAGTAGTTAGAAGTTTGCCTTGCTTTACAGATAGGTCATAAGAAGTTATTTCTGGTGATAAATATTATTATGGGCAAGGCCCCTAATATAAATTCTTTAAGGGAGAGGGGAAAGTTTCTCATGAGTCTGCAAAGTCAACCACCTTTAGCTCAAAATAATTCACATGCCTAAGTGGCACATTTTGAGAAGGCCTGTTCTCAACTGTAACAAGGACTGTATGTCATTTACCACCTTATCTTAGTGCTTGGAAGTGTGCCTGGCCCATAGTACATGCTCCGTAAATGTTTGTTTAAAAATTAAATAACATATTACTCAGCACATTGCTTAACCCATGAGAGTTCAATAAGTCTTAGGTGACCTCAACGTCGTCATCATCAACCTCCTTTCAGTTATCTCCTGACCACTCTACTATCTCACATGCATGTATACAGTGCTTCGCAGTTTTCAAATTCTTTTGTCATATGTAGAGTAAATAATAATACTTTGAAAGCAAAGCCGTGCTTGTGTAAGTTGAGACTGCTCTGGCAGGTAATGAAACTGGGAAGTGCATGGGGAGGACTTTCCTATAAGTGACTTTATCTTCCCAGATGGCCCTGCCTTAAAATTTGTCTTTTCCCACCAAGTAGGCCTCCCTCAGGAAAAATGAGTGATACTTTCTGAAGAGAGAGTGTAATGTAAATTAGATGTCTACAATACACAAGGAGGAGGGAAATATAAAATATTAACAGTCATGAATATGTGTGTGTGCACGAGTGTGTGAGTTAAGTTAGAAGTTTAATCGACTTTAAGAAGTTTGCATTGTATAGTGAGGGTTGGGTCATTTTCAACTGATCATTTTGTTTTATTCATAAAATAGCCAGTGAAAGAATCCCTTAAAGATAGTTCTGGGGTTGGGTCTGCCTTAAATAAAATTGTAGTTAGGGATCTGCTATCTACTAGGACAAAGGACAGATTAAGGTAGGCACCAGCCCTTAAAAAACATTGCGTTAGTGAGAAACAGTTCTGGACAAGTGACGTATTCCCAACTGTTTGTATGATTTCACAATCTTAATGATTCTGTTATTTGAATTTCTGCCATTCTTTTTAAGTCAAAATCATGACTCTCTTATTCCCTCAGTATTTAGTATCTATCAGATATATGGTTCTAATGTTCGATTTCAAGGAATGTACCAATGCAGAATATTGATAACAGGTAACTAATATTAGTGGTTTTAATAAATAATGCTTTGCTATAGTTTTTTTTAAATTCAGGCTTGGTACTATAATTCAGTGCAGGATTATTGGAAAGAATCTTCTAAATTAAATTTCTATCTCTGTGCTAGCTATGATTATTTCTTTCTTCAGGCAAGTTGAGTATTTATTAATACAACCTTTTCTTCCCATTTTTTTTCAATCTGACTGACAGTTACTAAATAAGCAATCCTCAGAAAAAACCATGTATCATAAACTGGCCATTTTGAATTTATTTAAAACTTGACTCTTGAAAGAGTCCTTAGAGGTTGAGCATGCCCCATATCTCCTAGCCTAAACTCTGAAGCAGAGGATCACATTTTATGACTCTCCAACTTTTGCAGTTCTCCTAGAAGGTTAGTAATTTCTTCCGCACACTCACTATCCCCTCTGTTTATAACTGTCCCTTGAAAGTCCATGAAGAGCTGCTTGCCTATACATTGTAGTACCTTTATACAAATTAGGAAAAGGCAGACTTTCCTCCTGGCAGAAGCCCTACGGAGGATGTGACTTGGTAGTGATGTGGCCAGGCACATGGCTTTTGCCCCTAGAATGCAGGCCGAATTCGAGCCCTACTCAGCACTTGGCTGGAGGCCCCAGAGTACTGTGGCAGGCAGCAGAAGTCTCTGTTTCTTCTGTGCTGCTCACAGGCTGTCCGTAGCTCTACTGCCCTTCTGGGAGATGACTACCCTGCTCAGTCCTAATAGGACAGAGCAGAACAAGTCTTCCCTGAGAGGCGGTCGAGCACAGTGGGGACTATACAGCAATATAGTGCTGAAGAGTGAGGATCCTAAGGTCAGATGTCCCAGCCTTGAATCCTGCCGCTACCAGTTAATAACCTGAAACTTTAGGCAAGTTATGCAAGTTTTCTGTGCCTCAGTCTTGGGTTATTGTGAGACCTACAGGAGTTAATCTATGTAAATGTGTAAAATGTACTCAATACACATCATTTATTAGTATAGGTTAGACCAAAAACGCTAGGAGGGTTGTTCAAATAGTCCTCCTCATGAACTTATGAGCAACTGGATGAAAGTGCAGTTCATGGAAGAATGTTTCACTTTCATGCCTTCTCCCAGCCCTTTCTGGAGTCAGAGACTGGCACACCGCAGCGAGTCACTCAGCAAGCATTTGAACACTTACTGTGCACAGTGGTAGACAAAGATATTGAAAAACACAACCCCACCCCCAGAGTATTTTCCTTCATTCTCAAACAGTCAATCAAATTAAGAGAATGGTATTTATTGTCCTAAAACAAATGTGAGCATATAAGGAAGCATGACTTAGCCCTTCTAGTTTACTAGAATGGGCTCATGCTCTAGAGATAGATCATATCATCTTGGAATCCAGACTCCCTTACTTATTGGCTGTGTGAGCTCAATAAGGTACTCCACTTCCATGAGATTCCATTTTTTCTGATAGGTAAAATGAGGGAGGAAAAGTTTCAAGGGTTATTATGAAACCTGAGATCAAAAAGGGGTCCAAC
Source organism: Carollia perspicillata (assembly GCA_004027735.1). Lineage (NCBI taxonomy): Eukaryota > Metazoa > Chordata > Mammalia > Chiroptera > Phyllostomidae > Carollia > Carollia perspicillata. The sequence continues at coordinate 39,446 of PVKM010002042.1, read as the reverse complement.
ACATAGGAGGTAATCATTCAATGGTAGCTTTTGATCCTTACCAATGTTTTCTGCCATCGTCATCTAATTTCCATTGTAAAACTCTATGATGGCTCCTAATATCCCGCAGGTTGAAGTCCAGACACATTGCATTTGGAAATTCGGCCCCTCTACCTTCCTACCCACTCTCTTACCATGAACCTTACAGCCCAAACACATGGATCTGTGTGCAGCTTCTAGAACCTGCTATTACACACACCTGCCTTCACATCCAGTGTCCCTTCTGTCTAGATGACCCTGCTTGCTTCTTTTGCCCAGTGAATTATCATTCTTACGTAAAACATATATATTTAGCTTAAAGAATAACAATAAAATAAACATATTCTTACCCCCCAAGTTAAACAGAACCTTTACAGGCCCTTAGAGCCCCTGAATACTCCACATTTAAAAAAAATCAGCATCTGTGCTTTGTATCTTAAAATCATAAAAGATAAAATCCTTATGCTTATGGATTATCTCTGCCATGGAAAATCAAGAAACTTAATTGTGGCCTAAACGCCATAAGGACTCCTAGTCACTGCAGACATGCTATTAGCAATTAAAATATTCAAACACAATTTGACCATCATAATATTATGGTGAAAAAATATTTCAATATTTTCAATATAAGCAGTGTTATTCTACTATGTAATACCTCTTTTGAAAATTTACAGCATGGTTCCTTTGTTTGGAATAATATGGTTATTACTATTGTTAGTATGGGGGCCATGTCCTTTTTGGTTTTTATGACTGGTCGTAAGGAGCCACTAGGTGGCAGAGGGTGCTTCTTTTGATTACAATAAGAAAACATTTTTTAAAATGTCCAAGTGAAACAGGTTTTGGAGAGTGTAACAAGCATCAAACTGTAGACTTCATAGGTTAATATATTGCACTAGTATCCCATGGCCCTGCAATCAGCAATGTTGGCTTGTTGGCTATATTGTAGTCACAACCACAACAATGATAATATCAAAACCAGATGTATTAAACGATGACTGTGTGCCAGACTAAGAGGCATCTACACCCTATGCTGTTTAACCCTCACAGCAGGCAGAGGAGACAAACATTGTTAATCTCCTTTTTGCAGAAGAGATCAGTGGGTTTCGAGGAGAAAAAACAATGTGCATTAAGACATTGGTAAGTAGCAGAGGCCAGATTCAAGCCAAATCTGTCAGATTTCTGAGCCTGAAGGGTTAAGAACTTCACTCTAGCCCTGGCTGGTGTGGCTCAGTGGATTGAGCACGGGCCTGTGAAACAAAGGGTCACCGGTTCAATTCCCAGTCAGGGCACATGCCTGGGTTGCAGGCCAGATCCCCAGTGGGGGACACGTGAGAGGCAACCACACATTGATATTTCTCTCTCACTCTTTCTCCTTCCCTTCCCCTCTCTCTAAAAAATAAATAAATAAAATATTTTTTTAAAAAAGAACTTTACTCTAAAGACTCTCGGAAGTAGGAGAATATTTAAAGTTTTTGGTAGGATTAACCACTCTGTGACATAATTAGTTTTAGATACATACTGACTTCAGATATTTTCTAATATTTTAGATGTTGTTTTAATATCTGAGCTTAATCCTTAAAGACTTTATGAAATAAAGAATTTGCCAAGGACTTTACATCATGAAAGCACAAACTTTTATCACTTTTTCTATTTAGTGGCCATTTGAACCCAATTTCTAAGAATCGTATTTAATACATTCCCTCAGAACCTCCCTTCCATTATGCCTGTATACCAGGAAAAGGAAATTTATCAATGAAAGCCAATTTTTCCCACAGTGTTTCTTGTAGATCTAACTCTAGCCAAAAAGTTTTCAAGTTCTCTGCAAGTGTTGTTGACAAGAACCACATTATAATTGCCTCAATGTGTGGAAAATAAAGTAAAATCAAATGACGGTCATTAAAAAAATTAGTTTTTGAAACGTAATGTGCTCATCTTCAGAAAACAACACCATATTCTAAAGCCTCTAGCTGACAGAAGGCATCCAATATAGCAAAGAGGCATTTTTTAATTTCCTAAATAATATTTAATAACTACCTTAAAGATACAATGGGAAAAGTGGGAGACTGTGGAGACAATATTGGTTAACGTTAAGCTTTGTGGCAAAATGTGACTTTGATAAATCTGACGTGGCACAGTTTGTGCAGCAATGTGATAGGACTGCAGGACTCAGGAAAGCCCACAGGGCCGGGCCTCCTTCTAGCCGGTCGTGTTTTACTCAGTGTCTTTGTCCTTGTGTTCCCTTTCTGTTTTCCTCTTCAGGAAACAGTTGGGAGAGTGCAGGTGCTCTCCCATACCTACAGAGATATCATTTAAATAAATGAAAGAGTGTTTCCGAATCTTCATATTCCTGGATATGAAGGGAGAACTGACGACAAATGAAAGAAGCCTAAATCTCATATGCTATTCCTTGTTACGTTATCACCATATCCTCAAATCATCTAGAGTGAATGATGATATCTTACACTACATTCATATAATGCTTTCTAGTTTAGAAGATGCTTTCAAAAACATCTTTAGGACCATTCTTTGAAAGAGGGAAGAGAGAGAAGTGAACAGGTTAGAATGTCCATTGATAGTTCATTGGAGGTGGGTAGTTTGTGGACTGTTAAATGTGATACTTATTTGTATTGCTATATAAGCTAGACTTTAGTGTTTTTTTAAATTTTTTATAATAAGGGTCTTCAAATTATAATAGGCAAAATGAAACTCAAAACTAGTACCTTTTTATTTGGTGTTCATTTAAATATTTAAACTTTACACTGGTCAAACAAATGTCTAGTGTGGCTGTACACTTTAAATATGCCAATAAAATATGAGTGTATATAATTAAGAAATTTTCTTAAAGTGAAACAAAAATAAACATATAAAGCTTTTAAGAATCCAATATCTTAGGAACTTGGGAGAAAGAGTTACTACATATTGATTGTAAATTTCACTGACAAATAACTTATTAATATTATTTCCTTAAGCTATAGAAGTAAACAAATGTATGTTAGGGATTAGCAATTTCAGACTATTTGCTGTCACTTTATTGAGTCATCGATTTTTCACAAGTGATTTACTGGCTATTTTTTTTAAGAAGTTATATTTACCTATACCAATTTTGAGAGGCTTCTTATGTCAGTAGAGATCTCTTCTAATTTTACAACTTAAAACACTGTGCATTTTAGATTGTAATTATCCTGCATAATGTTACTTTAGCCAACTTAGTTCCTCTAGCCATTGGATAATATTATTTTCCATCCATTCACTGTTTAGGAAGAGATTTTTGCCTACATTTTATGTTTTGCATAATTTGTACATATATTATTATGCAATAAAATTACTTACTGTAAAGTACTTTGTCTGTACTTCTCCCCTTCTCTGAACCTCTATAATGCTGTTTTTTCTACTTAAAATAGCTATTTTTTAGTTACCTAATAAGCATCAAATGCCATGGTTCCATTGTAAACAGTAGTGTGGTTTTAACAAAAAGGGGGCAGCATTGGCAAAGGCATCAAGGATAAACAATTTCATATTGTATAAAATTGCTTCCCCTTCCCATTGAACTAGAGTAAGTAAGGCTAGCTGCTATGACAATCAAATCTCAACATGTCAACTGCTTAACACAATCAAAATTTAGTTTTTGCTCTCATGTAAAAGCCTAAGGAGGATGGTGTGGGTCGGAGAATAGCCTTCAGTGTGGTCCTTCAGGGAACTTGTCTCCACCATCTGCTAGGACCTCAGACCTGAGTCCTCTACATCCAGCTGGCAAATAAGAAATAAGGAGGGTAAAGGACACAGTTTTGTTGAACCTGTTAGCAGTTCTTGCCTAGCCCTTGGTAGTAACTTAATGAAAGAAGTTACTTTCGGCAACTCTTTTCTGCCTTCCTTATACAGAAACAATTTAAATTTGGGAATGCAGAATTTTTGAGCCTTACCCCTGCCCTGCTACCACACCTAATCTCTGAACCTGTACAGCAGCAATTTTCAATTGGTGGGCTGCAAGACAAATTTAAAAAGTCAGGGGCACTAACTTCTTTTGCCTTAGATTGTCAAATAATAAAAATGACAACAGCCAACACAATAATAGCCATCCAGTGTGAATGAATCAAAAGTATGCCTATTTTTTGTCAGGTCAGCAAAAAATATATTTTTTGGTGTGCCACAGAATTTTAATAATTCTTTTACATGTGCCATGAGAAAAAAAGGTTGCAAATTGCTGCTATACAGTAAGTAGACTATAGTGAATTCTGTTACTGAGAGCTCTCAAATGTCATATGGCTCTGGAAGCCGTTAGAGCAGAGAGAAGCTATAGATGGTCATGAAAGAGGGAAAAGGGACATGCAATGGCTGAAGGGCTCAGGTTTACCTGACCCGGCTGAGGGCATTGCTCACATGCCAGAATGAGAGATCTACCACTGTTTGCCAGCTCTCCTCTGAATCCGTTTTCCATGTCTTTTACCATGACCTGGTTTCCACCTCTGGCAGCCAGAGAAGTCTTGGGAATGCGGCCAGTGTTCGTCAATTAGAATAAAAAATGAAAATGTGAAAAATAAAGAATACTGATTTTCACTGAGCAAATATATTAATGAATAGTCTAGTGACATATAAAATAGGTGAAAATATTATTTTTACCCTCATGCTATAAAGGACACTTGAACCTAGCATAGAATTTGGTAATTGGGTTGTTTGGTTATTGAAACTTACATTCAAGTGTATTGATCACCTTTTTAATCTTTGAGGCTGACTGGAGATAAATTTGATTTGATAGTTTAAATTTGAATATGTCATAAAAGGGCCTTAACCCCTTTTACAGAGATTAAAAGAAACCTTTTCTGTTAACTCGTTTTATTGTTGTTGCCATGGAAACCACAGGAAGCACAATCTTCATAAATTTATAAACCAAATGAATTAGCCTCTAAGCAATGAACGTTTTCATACATTTATTCACTTCAAATACTTTTTGAAGTGATTTACATTTTTGTCAAAAATGAATATGGATTTTTTTACTTTAGTTTCATAAATAATGCAGCCCAGGATCATAGATTATAAATACAGAATAATTTACTGAAATATTCATTTTTATGAGTCTAAAGTTATTAATTAGTTTGTCACAAAATGGTATAGCAAAAAAAGCAATTAGTGGTATAAGTTGCTTTTTGCTAGTTACAGATCATTAGAATGTACAGTTATAATGAAAATTTTACATGTAATATCAAGCTTGATGTTAATATTTTATTCTAAATTATTTAAAATTCTATAGAATATATGTTATTCTGTTCTAAATTTTAGAATAATAATTTTTATTTCAGAATATAAACATAAAATGAGAATCACTAAAAGTCCTGACAGAAAGTAATTTGCTGTTGTGAGTTTCATGTTAGTAATGGTTATGACTTGCAATATTTATTTAACTCTCATAACAAACTCTTTTCTTGAATGATGACATTTTTTCTCTAAATACTGCGGTTTGCTCATTTTGAATTATGACCTACTCAGAAAGCTCAGTAAGAATTCTGAAGAAAATATGGATTTAGCCAAATGACTGTTAGATTTTTTAAAGTCATTCATTTTAGCCAGAAATGGCATCTTACGCTTACTTTCACGTAAGCGGAAAAGTAAGTTCACATTGCTATTCTCCCCAGAGAATATTCAACAAGGCTCGGCGTATTAGCCCGAGTTTAGCGGCAGCCTCCTGCGGGGGTCGGAGGGGAGCCGCAGCAGGCCTTCTCCGTGCCTCCCCTCTAACAGGCCTCTAACCGTCCAGGCTGGGGAATCGCCCGCTTCTTCTTAAAAGCACCTTCTCCACTAAAGATCTTCAAAAAAATGTTTTTGCTGGAATAGCAATCAGAATGTATATCAAGATGAATTGGGGGTCATGGGGAGGCAGTTTCAAGTCTATACTTCTCAACCGGAAGAGCAAACAGGCTCTGGAGCCCAAGTGTGTTATCCCAGCTAGGCCATTCACAAATGATACAACCTTAGACAAATTACTAAACTTTTCTCTTCCTCAGTTTCTTTTTAATGTAAAATGAGGATAATAATAGTACTTATTTCATAAAAAGTGGTGTGAGGACTTGTATGTCTTTATAAAAGCCAATTGTTAAATTTTCAGAAAGTTTGCAAGTCATTAAACACAGCCCCTATTAAAAATGTAATTATATAATTTAATAAATTAGTTACATTAAATAAAGGTAATAGTCAAAACTCATTATTTCCCAATTACTTTACTATTATCTGTGGTTTTGAGATCATTTATATCTATTATATCTATATGGTATAAATAGTATATAATGGTGGGCTACTGCAAATTTCTGCCCAATTCCCATGTCCAGCAACACGAGTAACTTGAAATTGGCCTTGGAAGGTAGGGAATATTTACATATTGAAATCGGCAATCACTACAAATCTGGCTTTCTTTCTTTTTTTTTTTTCTTATGAGAACTGGTTATTAAACATTTATCAGTAGCCAGTACATCACTGTTTATAGTTGGTGGGGGGGCTCTGCCCACAGGGCCCTTCTGGCCGCTGTGGATGAGAATAAGTCTGCCAAGACATGATCTGCTTGGGGAGGAAAGATGGCTAGTCTCTCAAAGGAGAAGGGCCAAGAGCCTTTTCCTCAATGGGCTTTTATTGGGTTCATTTTGCACAGGAATACAGGTAAAGCTCATTAATCATTGTCAGACAGTAAGGATCAAACAATAGGTAGCATACAAAGAACTATGAGGGTTTATTCTAAGTTAGGATCTGTTAGCTAAAGGGCTATAAAACTTAAGGAAACAAACTCATTTCCTGCTCAGACCCTTATCATTTAGTTGAGAGCATTCTTAGCAGAGCAGTTTTCACAGGATTTTATGTATTCTTTCTTAGGCCTGATCGCCTGGGGAGCCTGCCCTTTCCAGCACAGGGCTGTACCGCCCTCTGTCATTGTTTCAGGCTTAAGTCAGGCAGGGAGGTAAGGCAGCCAAGAGATTAGGAGATTTCTCGTGTAGCATCCACCAATCACTAGAACAAATGTCGGAGACTTTCAGGGTTTCAAAGATGCTACTTTATTGGCCAAAGTTTTACCTGCGCAGGGGTGAACTCTCCGAACGTGTCCGGAGACACAGTGCTCCTTAGAGCTGCAAATGAGAGTCGCGCCTAACGCTCACAACTAAGGGTTTTTATGGACGCGAGCAAGCAAGCCGGGCACAGAAGCGAATGTGGCGGTTAGCGATTGGCTCAGCAATACAAAGGGGTCACTCATCATTGGTGGGTTTGAAATGTGCTCAGGGGCAAAAAAATTTTCTTCCTTAGTAACAGTCAGATGGCTATCTGCTAGCCTAAGTAAGCACATCCTTAAGTTCAGTAAACATCTTTCACTTTCTCCTGACATTCTTTCTGCTGGCCGCAACACTCGCAAACAGAATGAGGACTCAGGATATGTCAAAGCCAAGGGGTGAGGGTCCATCACCCCCTTTCTCCATAGCCCCTCAAGTCCTTCCCTGGGGCCCCCGTGATTATGCCTGTCTTAGGTTGTTCCTCCCTTGAGGAATCTTACCCATCATTGGCTAGCTAATCAAGCATTGGGGGCAAGGCAGAGTGAAGTAAAAGGAGCAAAGGCGGTGCCCCTACCAGGGACATAAGCTTTGTCTCCTTAGTGGCTTATGGTCCAAAGGTTGCCCACTCAGCCTTAGCCATGGGGGAGTTACAGCTCCTGAAACCAGGCAGGGCAGTTCCCAATGATAGTGTTTATAGGATTGGTTATCCTTGAAAAATATGTTAAATATATGTTATTAAATATATATTACATATTAAATGTAAATATGTTAACTATATGCATGTATATATAAAAAACAAAGTAGCATGTTTGGCACTGTAAGTTCTCAAAATGTGTTAGCCATTATTTCTGAGTTATGTTTATTTCAGTTTTTTGCATCTGCATTTTTTCCTCCATTTCTTCTTCAGTTCTACTTCTTTTCTTATTCCCTATGGGGAGACAATGACAATAACTAGAAATTATTCTTGGTCCTGTTTCTTTCCTCCTAAGCTCTATAGATTTGACTTTAAGCCTCACCCCCACCAGATTAGAGTCTATGCATATCCAATTTAGCACTTATTCCCCTGCACCAAGCTATGAATCTGCCTGTAGCAGCCCTCAAACAATTACTGCTCCCTAGATCCTCTTGAGGACAGGCAGGGAGAGTGTTGAAGACACTATGCAGGACACACACTTAAAGTCTTCCTTCTGCTCAGACTGGCTCTCTTCTTACCCATTTAGTTCCAGAAAGTCAAGGCTGCAGTTAGAAACTACTGCCTTTTTAACACTGTTACCCTCCCCAGACCATCACCAAGGTTCATTAGAAAGGCTTTAGAAAATGTTCGGTAGAGTATATTTGAGTTAATGACCTCAGGCTCTAAAAACAGCAGTGCACTATTCTGTGAAGGCCTATGCAAATATCGGGATCTACTACCACTTTCCCGTGTCCCCAGTTTTGGAAGCTCTTTGTCTTCTTTCCTCTGCTATACTGTACCTAGTCAAGAGCTTCCCTCCGTAGCGATGGCTGTCAAACCGGCTCTGGTTTTGAGAATCAGACATTTATCCTGTTTGTCAATTTAATGACCTGCTTTGTTCATTTTACAGTTAAAAATCCCTCTGCCTCATGGCCTACATCAGTTTTCATTAATTTGCTGTTTAATGAAGAACTTTGTTTTACCTGCCTTGGCTGCATTCTATTTTAAATTATAGGTTACCATTTTGCCCTAATTCAAACTAACAGTAACACCTGAATTTTGAGTTGCAATTAAACCTATAAGGATACTGATTTGCTATGGTATAGCTATCTAAAATTACTTTTAGTGTACAAAGTCATTTATAGATTCCAGAATTTAGAACTATTCAATGGGTTTTTATGCATGACTTTTGCCACAAACCACAATGATCTTCCAGGTGGTCTTTATGATCAAAATAGTTCAGGATCTGTCACTGTCTTTTATGAAACTGGGGGCTAACTGACCCAAATGCGTAAACTTATATCTTCAAATAATTATAGACAAAAAGTACAATTCAAAGAAGTTTCTTTTAATGAAAAGTCCCTTAAAAGTTTTTTAAATCAATTAAGTACTTTATCACAAGATTTTGCTGCCCAAGTCATGTTTTTAAAAATTGCTTGACTTTTAAATTACAGTTGACATACAACATTATATTAGTTTCCAGTGCACAGCACAGTGATTGGACATTTATATAACTTTCAAGTAATTACCTAATAAGTCTAGTAACCATCTGACTGCCCAAACCATCTTAAATAGGCCATCGATTGGCATTAATACACCATTTGGGGCAATTGGGTTACTTTTTAGGTGAAAGATGCCCTCTGCAGGGTAAGTTAGTTATCTAATGTGGCCCCTGGTATTTTCCCAACTGCAAAGCAGATGGTGTAGTGAACACAGGGTAGTTATAGGGGGCCTGCCCTTGTGGGTTCATCTGTTCACAGGCCACAAGCACATTCTTTCTGCTGGGGTCTGAAGAACATTGCCTTCCATCTCTTCCTAACCCCCAATGTAAACAGTCTTTTTGTATAACAAAAGATAATTTTTTTTTTTGTTATACAAAAAAAGATAATCCCAGGAACTGGGATGAGACTCCTGGAGTTCTGGCAAGTTGAGAAGGGTATTTTAGCATCTATTCAAATGTGTTGTGGGCCCCAATTTGGTCAGTCTGAGCCTCAATAACACAATTGTTCTGGCCTTTCAGGGAGCAGCAGTTGGGATGGAGAGAGAGGAGGGAAAGGGAAAAGGAGACAGGAAGGTTGGGTTAAGCAGCTACTATCCATGGGAAGAGCCCATCCTGATCCAGGATGGGAGGCAAGGGGAGTCAGGCCAGTGGGGAGGTGCTATTGACACAAAGTTTACAGAATGAATGTTGGCATGTTAGCAAATCCTTGTGTGAATTAAAACCCAGACTCCCAATCTAAAGACCTATTCCTCTTCGTGAACTGCTACAGTCTACCAGCAAATCACTGGGCTTCCTCTTGTAGCAATCAGCCCATGATGGCAATCAACATTCAAGGTAATAACCATGCGTAAGAAATAAAATAATATTTTAAAGATTTGTTAACTGTTCCTTTGTCAGGCAATGTGATTCTACAGAAATTCTGGTTCACTCTGATGAAATTGAAAATATTAAAATGAGATCAAATAAAAATACGTCTAAAAAATTAAGTTTAAGAGGTTGCATGCATCTTACTGAGGAGAACAGAAATCTGAGCTGTGCGCAAAGGAGACATTTTTTCCAAAAGCAGGGTGAAATATAAAAGTAGAAATGTGAGCAGTGGCTCACAGCCAATTTTATGTCATTTGGACTGAGAATGAACTGTGCCTCGACATCTCTCGTTAGAAAAGAACGTATCCTGCTCGAGTGGGGGAATGGGTAAAAGTGATTTATGAGGTGCTGTGGAAGAAAGCCGGCCTTCTGGAAAATAAATGGGGGACAATCAATGAAACAGCTGGAAATAGTGACTATTAAAATTGAGGAACAGACAGATATAAATGGAAACGCGAGCCTAAGATGAATAGGTGGGGTAACTTAAAGTTGATACTCATCTCGGCTCTTTGTATTCAAATGGCCATAACTAAATAATTCTCTACTCTTATTTTGCAATGTATATAAATTGTAGCTGCCATAACCTAACTTTGAAGTTATTTTGTCTTTGATATGCTCAACATATTTTAAAATACAATAAAATCTCAAAGGAAAACTACTCACTAACAGGAAGTCTCTTAGCCACCAAGAACCTTCAAGTTTAGATACAACTGAGTCACCTGAATAGATGTTTAAAGACATGGAAATTTTTATTTACCTGGAAGCTGGATCATAAAATCAAGGAAGTACTATCTAGTAGCACTAACTTCTGGAATAACACAAGAGGTATGTCTGTGATATTGCATCAGGTGTTGAACGCAGGAAATGTCGAGTCCATCCCTGTTTTCTGAGTCAGGCCCCAGTGACACATTCCATGGGCAGAGTGGACACGCGATCCTTTATCACTTCCCTCATCTTCTCTTGTCATGGCCACCACTAGCCCATGTGGCCACTAGTGCAGCATATGTTAGCATGACTTTACAAGCAGCAAAGAAGGAGCTTGCACCAGCAGGAGATGAGGAACAAGCTGCTCTTGCCACAGGATATCACCTTATCATTGACTTGTCTCTGGCATTGCTACTTCTGGAGGAGAAAGGCTGGGCCATAGCAGCTGGTGGCTCTGGGCCTTCCAGCTCTCTGCAGCATGTTATGTGCTGGATTCTGGAAGGCATTCATGCTACCAGATACGCATTCCCACAATGGCTTTAAGAGGTCTCTACTTTCCCCTATGCCCACTAACAGGGGACTGCTGAGCTCAAGTACTACAGAAACCAGGGAACACACACAGCTAGCTATCAACAATATGCTTGTCATGCCTGAGAGTACAGCATTTTGGGTTTTAAAAAACACTATGCAAAATCGTTTAGCCAAGAAAAATGAGTATTTCTTTCTCATTAATTTTTCTTAAATATTGAAGAAAATGTATACAGACTAAGCTTAGTTTTTCATTGGCACTTCTTTATGTTTGGAATTTTCATAAGTAAGTGAAATTTATTTTATATTTATAAATGCATTCTTAATCAATTTTTTATAAATGCATTTTTATTAAACGTTTCAAAAGTTCCTAATACAAATAGTACCACTTGCTGTAAATATAATGAGTGTAATAAAAGTAACAGGCAATAGTTCATCCCTGTGCGTAAGTACTGTGAAATAACAACAATGAGACTGATAAAATTAATCAAGAGACATATAAGTTCAATAATCACCCTTTGTATAAGGAGAAATGTGAACTTATTTAAACATTTAATTTTCAAAAACAAAAATAAAGCAAACAAAAAGAGAATAAAACTAAATAAAGATCAAATAAGATTTTGCCAATCAAAATCAGTAATTCCAGAGTCCCTGGTCACAGAAACCAAAAATCAACCTTTCTACTATGCTAATGTCTGAACCTATGTATTTTTTCTTAACTTACATTAGGGGTTGTCTTAACCAGTATTTATTTATAGAGCCTCCAACAACAATCAATTGATGACAATTATCAACAGCATTGGAGTACCTTCGAATTCAATACCTTTGCGAGAAGGAAAATTGTATAATAGTTTATTCTACCATTTAATGCCAATAAGTTGGGATACTTTATTAAGCTTAGGTATATGAAGGAGCTCTAACATAGTTAATGGGAAGAAAGGATCCTGCCTTTTATGTTCAGTAGGTTATGCTTCATACTTTTACAAACTTTTTCTTAAAATTCCATGTTATCAATGAAAATAATACCTACACTGGATATGTGTTGACAGAGTCTGTAAAGATCTATCACCCATTCGAAGTTTAGTTTTGAGAAGCTTTATTAAGCTCACCCACACTTTACCTCACCGAGGATGATTAATGTGTGAGCTGGTAAGTTCTACAGTCCCCCAGCTGCCATTTTTACTGGGTCTTTCTTCTGACATAGGATGGTGTTTATTGTTAAGAGCAATGTTCCCTCTGGAAATAATACATGAAAAGCAGTCATAAATTATGAGCCACAGCAGAGTATTGAATTACAGATAGGAAACCTTAGTATAAAGCCTTCCTTGGGGACTCAAGTCCCAAGAGACACAGCCACCTCTGCCATCTTTATTTCCTTCTGTTTGTTCCTACAGATTCTGCTTTGTTTCTGTCAGAAGAGTTCTGCTTTGCCTTTTCTGGTACATGGTTGGGTAAGAAAAGTCCAGCGAGTTTTGAATTCAGTAAGAAAACTTTCATATACATACTTGTGAATGTGGATCCCATACATCGTCCTACAGCTGTGTTTTACCAAAGCGACTCTGGAAAGAAGACATATGAAAGAGGGATTCAGGGATTACTGGAGAAACTCCAGCTAGACTGCAAAGAATCTCATGGAGGCAAGATTGGTTATGCAATGTTGAACGAGGTCATGAGATAGCTGCCTAACTAAAGTCTTTTTTAAAAAATATAATGTTTGTTAAAAACATGAGTCTGTTTTATGTAGCAATTTGACTACACGCAGAACACTGGATAATGAGTTATCAGATCAAAGTGGTTTCTACACTGTCTACCATTATGCAAGAAATATCTCTGGTCTCTTTTTCAAAAAGTCAATAAAACATGCCTGTGTTATGAACATAAGAGACATTCTAAGCATCTAGACACTGATGTACACACATTTTCTAGCCAGTTGACTGCTGGAATGAATGGAAGGAAAAATGGATTTTTCAGACTGTTTTTTTAAACATAATAGATTCAAAAAGGAAAAAAAAACACCCTATTTCCCATAAGCAAGAATATCTTGCATTCCTTAGACTTAAATTTATTCTAATCTATTTTCTGTTCATCTAGTTGGCTCATTTGTCAGAGGATTATTGATATAGGTATCAAAGGTATAGTAGGATTACTTCCTACTATACCATAAAGTATGAAATGAATGGATAAATAATGAAGTGAAGATAACTAATAATTGTACCATGTAATAGCTACAGTAGAAATCATAAAAGTCACAATTTACAATCCCCTGTGATAGGCTGACAGTGACCAGAAGGGAGAGGGGAGGGAATTTCAGGGGGAAAGGGGAAGGGTTTGCAGGAACAAGTATAAAGGACACATGGACGATAACAAGGGGGGAGTGGAAATGGGAGGGAGGTGGGGAGGGCTGGGGGCATGGGCTGGGATGGGGTTAAATGGCAGAAAACTGTACTTGAACAACAATTAAAGTAATTTAAAAAACCCTGTAATACAAATATTCCTTCCTTCTACTCTGTGTCGTGGCCTGAAGTTCACATTGTGGAGCTAAGTTGCTGCTTGAATCATCACTGGGGCCATTTTTGAAAAGGAAATACCAAACTGTTTCAAATGACAGAATAACCAAGGAAGAATCAGAACTAAAACTGAGGTAGAAAGAAATCCCTGTCACTAAGAGTTTGACACTTTCATTCATCTCCTAATAATTTCAGTCAGAAATGTTTTCCATTATATACTGCCTTAATCATCTCTGTTATCACTGCTCTGGTACTGAACCCTGAATTCCTCCTACTCCTTTCTGTACGCAGTCATCCATACAGAACCAATTTTATTTCTGGAGTCCTTCCCATAGTCTGTTCTATAGAAGAATTCAAAGTGAGCACTGTTCCCAAGGAGTTATCATGTTCTAATCTGTTTCTTTAAAGTGAGTACATAATGAAACCAACCATTTAATATTCACATTTTTTAAGATTTTATTTATTTATTTTAGAGAGAGGAGAAGGGAAAGGAGAAAGAGAGGGAGTGAAACATTAACGTGTGGTTGCCTCTTATGCTCCCCTACTGAGGACCTGGCCTACAACCCAGGCCTGTGCCCTGACTGGGAATCAAACCAGAGACCTTTTGGTTCACAGGCTGGCACTCAATACACTGAGCTACACCAGTCAGAGCTTAATATTCATATCTTGATCTTCTCCACACTAAAATCTTTACACTGGAAGAGCCATATTAAGTTTGTTCAAGGATAGGGTCTCATGTTTAAAATTGTCCTAACATAACATGGTATGTTCCCATATAATCAGCTTTGATGGTTTCTAGTTCATTCTTTCTTCAAGCCCAGCATTTGGTATGGTTTTAGATTCATAGGTTCATTCACCGTCTTGTCTAGTCAAGACACTTCAGAATATATCCTGTAATTCAACCAGAGATTTATAAACTAATGTTTTTCAAAGGAGTATCTGTGGTGAAGGGTAAGTTTTAAAAATTTCCTCACTGTCATAGACCAATGGTTTTACAAAATATAATTAAAATTAATTAGTAGAAAACAATGCTGGATATCAACAAAGTCAAATTGCTATAAAAATGTCTAAGGTCTTACTGTCAGTTCCTATACTTACCATTGGGCAGGTCATCAAAAGACATAACTACCATTTGACCATGAGCTGCACCTGCGCAGTCAGAGGCTCCTTACCTGCTTCCCTGTGTTTTGGAAGGTTAACTTGCTTGCCTTTCCTGCTCCTAAGATGTTCCAAGGATGCAGCCTTGACATAGAAACTGGTATTGAGACTATCTAGAGTGGGTATGTGACTCAACCCAGTTAGGGCTTCCTGTGTATGTGACTGACCCCAGTTAGGGCCTCTATTTAAATGGTTAAGATTTGGCAGGTAGCATAGGAAATGTATTCCTCTTTCAATCTCCCCAGACAAGCCTCTTAAGTTAGTTCCATACTATGTTTTCTTTAATTGATTTTGTTGCTATACCCTTCTTGCTCTCGAATTTCTCCACACACTCTTTAATCAAATAGGATAAACTGCTTCTTTGAGTCTAACCAATTCAGAAGATAATGGAAGACTTATTCATGGCTGCTCAGACATTAAATTTCTACAATGTATCTCTATTTTTAATAATATTTTAAACAATAGCACTGTCATTGTGGACTTTTGAGATCAACCATACTCAGTTCTTTTTTCTTCAGTCTTCAGGCTTAACTAAATTTCTGTATCTTAAACTTATGTCTGGAGAGTTTTTTTTTAATTTCCCCTAAATATACTACAGGATTATTTTCCCTTCTGAAATCCAACCATGGTTGAATTTGTCTTCCAGTTGGTCTGAATCAGCTTAAAAATTGTTTCTGCCTCCTGGAATCAGAAATGGCAAATCTCAGGTTAGGTTCCTAAAAGCAGGGCCTGCAATAGATATTTGGGGGCATGTGTTTTTTGAGGGAGCGATTTTCAGGAAGAAAAGAAAGAAAGAAGAAAGAAAGAAAGAAGAAAGAAAGAAAGAAAGAAAGAAAGAAAGAAAGAAAGAAAGAAAGAAAGAAAGAAAGAAAGAAAGAAAGAAAGAAAGAAAGAAAGAAAGAAAGAAACCTGTAAGGATGAGGGAGGTAGGATTGGGAAGAGCGAAGTACTGAACAAGGTTGTGGTTTTGTGTAGTCAAGACTTGGCCTGATCCATTGGGATGTGCATGTGTATGTGTTGTGTGGGGTAAGGGGGTTTGGTATGGAGTAACAATCACAATACAGAGTTACCCTGCCTGTAACAGGCTATTATTGTCTGTCTCCAAAAGGGGAATATATAACCCCCCAAGCATCCTAGCCAACCACAGGACTTGAAGAAGGTGGAAGATGCGTGCACAGGTCTGGTATAGGTTATCTGTGTGCAGAACCAGCAGCATCTACTGCAGTCCAGCCCACACAGTGCTCAAATTCAATGACGTCTCACACGAAGTTCACTCCATCTAGATGCAATTAGTCCAGGATTCTTGCTGATCTCGGTTTCTGGAGAAGATTAGAGGAAGAAACTAGATTTCTTCTATGAAGTTGGTCCCAAGGTTATGATGGATGCTCATTAACATTCTCCTTTACCACCTATTCTTGACTTCCTTCATCCCTGGCTAGTACTTCTACTAGTCTAAGTGGCTTGCTTGGTGGGAGGAGGGGCTAACTTGTACACATATCACCAAAGAGTCTGGGCTCCGCTTTACCATGCCTTATCACTCTGTGGTTGCAGTTACAGTTAATATTGGGTATGGGGAATCACAAGACGCCTTAATATATCACCTGAATGCCAAATATGTTCCTCCCCACCCCCCATTTTGAGTCAGGCTTTCCCCTCATAATGATCAGCATCACCTATGTCTGGCAGTGTGGGAACTCCTTTGTGTACCTGCTAGTCTAATGGCACAAGAAGCCTTAAGTGACCAGATGGCAGCCCCTTATCTGAATAAGGAACTTCTGGATCCAAAAGTTGTGAGAATGGAAAACACAAAGCCCCCAAGTGGGTCATTTGTGAAAATGGAGAGCAGTGCCGCTCCTACTTCTATCCCCTGGTTCCCCAGCCCAAGTGGCCAACCTGTTTGGGATGCAGAACCCTGAAATGGCTTTTTAATTGCATCTTGAAACATATCACCCCTCCTCAAAGGGTATATACCGCCACTTGGCATGTCAACTGTGGCTTCAAATGACCTCATACTCATAGTTTTATCAAGCAGGCAACTTCAGTATGATGAAGTATGTTGTAGGACCATGGATATCATTTTCACGTATCTTTTACCATACCCTCTTTGCCATGAAGGGTTCACTTAGTTGAGGGTGGTGTTTTCAGGATCCTGTGTCAGGATTTCGGGTGATCTGTGAGCCCTTGGATAGTGGTGCTTGCTGAAGCACTGATGTAGGAAAGGCAAACCCATTCCTGAATTATGTGTTGATCTTGATCAGTATTAATCATTGACCTTTGCAGAGTAGAAGACATCTGATGTACTTACCCCACCGTCAGGTAAGTTGGTGAGTCTCACTAGGGGTTGGTATGATATCGAGGGTCAGTTGGGTTTCTGATCCTGGAAGGTAGGACATTCACCAACAGGAATGAATTGATCTTCTATTGGGCCCAGACATTGTCTCCATTCCTGCCTTTATGTCTACTCTGTTCTTGAGCCCATTGGGGGAGCACTGGGGTGGTCAATGACAGAGGCTAGCTGACATCTACTGGCCAAGTCAACCCATCTACTTGGTTTAGTGCTTCTTCTACAGTGGATGCCATCTGGTGGGCATTAATGTGCAATATGATCTCACACCTTGTTTACACTCTAATAAGTCCATTTGCATGCCCCTTCCACAGAACATTTTTATTTCCCATACCCTCTCTGTGGGCTGAGCAAAGGTACATATACATGCATATTTTCATACACACACACACCCCCTCATGAGTTCACACCAATATTTCCAATTCCAGGTCAACATCCTGGCACTCATCATAGTTCTTTCCTTTCCATATTTGTAACCCCTTCTCCACACCTGGGTCCCATTATCCTTAATAAATTTACTTTCCCTATAGGTACCTGTCTTCCCTTCAGGGACACCCTCCTCACCCCATTTGGACTTCTACACCTGACTGCAGTTCTTCTTTCCAAATGGATCCCCTCCTCATTCTGCCAGTGCTCTAATACCTCCTGAGAGGCCTGCCCTCCTACGTGGGTATCTATCTTCCTCACCCTCTTCAGACTTCAATACCATTCAGAGGGAAGTAGGGGCTGCACACAGACCCTGAGTCTGAACCACATGGTCCAAGTCATCTTTACCAGAGCTCAGCATTGACCCAGATAATGAGATAGTATTACCTTGTTTCTTTTATTTTTATTTATTTCTTTAGTGTATAGCTCTCTCTAGATTCATCCATGAGGGGAAAAGAGCAAGAGGAAAGGATGATTCACAGCAGAACTTGTGAATTCCAATGCCATCACTAATATGTTCCTAAAGTTAAGCCCAATAAGTGATAGATGTAAAGATACAGAGTGGAAAATTATTATTGTTGTGTGCCAGTATATAAAGCATATTAAATTATTTTTATTGTAATGGACACTATACAGAACTCCTCAAATACATATTGAAATATTCAAGTTTACAAATCACCTACAGCTAATCACAAAGGCTATATGTAATGGATGAGAATTGCTTTAGTAATAGCTTTTCAATTTCCATTCCACAACTTAAAACCATAATAATTGTAGTCTTCATTTTATTATTTCACATAATCCTGGAAATACTTCAGTTTCAAAAGAAAAAAGTAAGAGGAAACTTTCTCAAATGAAGTACTTCTTGCTGTAATAATTGCATTTTCACCATATATGATGAGATTATGCTGATATCTCCTTGGATGTAAGAGCTAGAAATGAAAAATGAACTGCAGTTATTGCTGGTAGGCCAGTCACATAATAAAAGCAAGAGCAGACTTTGAACTGGTTTACGACTAGAGCCACCAAATAAAATATAGATTGTCCAGTTAAATTTAAAATTCAGATAAGCAACAAGCACTTTTAGCACAGGTATGTCCCAAACATTACATGGGACATGCTCATACTAAAAGTTATTTACTGTTTATCTAATATTAAAATTTAACTATGTATTCTATGTTTTTTTATTTTCTAAATGTGGCAACCCTAGATATGAAGAGAAGCCCCCAAAGTTCTCATTTGCTTGTTTTTCTAAGCTGTTGAATAATTCCAACCACTTTAACAAACAAAAAGAATGTAATCCAGATCAAAATAACTGGCACTAAGCTGGGAGTTTTTTCAGATGTTACTAGGACTGAAATTAGCTGGTAAAAATGGAAGAAACAGACTAAGGGAGTATCCCAGCCCTAGGAGAAATGGAGAGATAAAGGGAAAATCAAGAAGACAGAAAATAGGAGGAAATAAAGGAAGAAAAAAGAGAACAAGAAAGAAAGAGGACAGAAGAGGAGAAAAAGAAACAAATCGGAGAAGGAAGATGGAACCACATAGCAAAGGACAACAACCATTTTCACCAGCTCAGCAGAAGCAGAGAAAAGCCCATCAGAATTTCATTCCACATGGTCATTCCATCTCCAACTTCAAAGGTATCTCCCATCTCAAAAGCTCAGGATCAGATGCTTATCAGATAAAAAAATCTAGTAAACTTAATATCCCAAACTTAAAGAAAAGAGTAACTGGACAAGCATATACATCTGTGCTTCATAGTCAAGCCATAGGCCCAGAGTGATTTCTTATTATTAAAAAAGACTTCTGTTACATCTCCCCATATCTGCTTTCTTCAAAATGAGGTTCTCTAAATATTAACGAATACCTTTTCTTATTCATAGCTTAGGGAAATTAGGAAAAACGTTCTGAATAGAGTTGCAATAACTTCCCAAAAGAGCCACCAAGAAATCAGATAATTTGATATCACATACTACCAGTAGTACTCTAGAACTTAAGTTTTCCTACATAGCAGAAGCACTAAACATTCTATCTATGTTGTAATAGTAACCATAAGCAAGCATATAACTGGCTGCAAAGTTTAAGTAAATGAGAAAACTGAGGAATATCACAGAAACTTTAGAAAACATCTGACCCACTTATTTCTCCTCACAGATAAAGAGGTTAACTACTAGGTCAGCAACTTACGTAAGTCAAGTTTTAAGAGGTTTGGATCAGTTACAAAATCACAGCAGCAGACACTGCCGATATCCTGCCCTCAGTCCCCACCCTCACCATGGTACTCTACCGTGATTTCCAGCTGCCAACAGCTCCATGTCTTTACCCGAGGATCCGAACTCTGGCCAACAGAACCAGCAGGATGAGATTTCTCTATCATCGCCCTGTGAGGGTCAGCGGGAGGCAAGGGGCGGGGACTGCACACCCCCTGAGAGCAGCCACCAGCACTCCCTCACTGCCGAGATGTGATAACTCTGGGTGTGAGTGAGAGTAAACTGGCTCCCCCCTTCCTCAGTGGGCTAAGCTCAGCCTCCCCCCTGCTCACAGTGGGCTGGCTAGCACGCCCTTTGTTGGCCGCCTTCCCTTCCTTATCTCATTTCTTCACTCTTTTTGGTGCTCTTCTCACCTCCCAAATCTATCGACTACCTGCACTTCAGTCATTGTCTGCTACTGAGGAACCCAAACTAAGGCAGTCAGGTTTCTAGAAGTTTACTGTATTTCCAAATTTCTGATCAATATAATAAATTATCAGGGTACATTTTGTTAATAAATCACATTGTATTATACTTTGATAATGCACTATTGTATATTATAACAAGAATAACTGCTGTTCCTATCATTTAATGTTTTCAAAGAAATACATTATGCTAATACAATACTTTTTATTTCACTTATATTTTCTTTTTTAGATGAATTTGTAAATTAGTAAAATATCAACAAGAAAAGTAAAACTTTACTCTCAGTAGATAGATATCACTAGGCTCTTAGTATAAAACAGTAGGAAGAAAAGCATAATTACTTTTTTAAAAAGTGAGGTGAAGCAGGCATAGAAAAAACTAAACTTCATTTAAAGACTGGTGGTACCCTTGAAGTTGCTGATCACTTCTTATAGAAGCTAAATGGGCTAAGTTACCTTCGCCTGTGTCCTACTAAATCAATGCCTAGAATTGGAAAACAATGAGGTCTTTCTGAATGCTAAACATTCTTCTCAAGTAGACAGAGGTAGTATTTCAGGTACTACACTTCTCAGGACAGAAAAAAAATTAGGAAAGCAAGGAGGGAAAAGACACTTTATTCAAGCCCCCATGAGATACATAGTTAATATATTTTTGGCTGTCGTACTCCTTGGAACATCCTTCCTATGCTCAGAAATTCTCCATCTTTTGAGTCCTCTGCTCCCTGACAGAAGCCAGAAACTCCTTCCCACTTCCTATGACAACGAGGCACCCACACGATAGAGGCTACCCCATCAGACACACGCAACACTTCAGTTCAGAAACTGGTGAGTTACCTAAGCCAGCCCTACACAAACTCATCCCGGGGACAGTGACTGCAAAGACTTGGGCTCCCAGAGGCAGCAGGAGCCAAAGTCTGACTACAAGTTACAGACCGCTTTGCAGGGCAGCAGTGAGCTCTAGTGTGCCTCACCTGGTGACTCCACAGGACCATCCCGTGCTAGGATTTGCATGTTGTAAGGGGCTGTATAACCTTCAAAATTAATTGACTGGTTCTCCAGAAGAGACTGTGTGCTATGAAAATCATATTCTACATTGCTTAAACTAACTCGAGTTTGCAACTTTGTTCCTTGCAACTAAGAACTAACTGATACAGCCTTTATATTAATGAAGGAAATTTTCAAAATGAAAGCAATCTTGTCCTCAAGGGGCTAATATAGCACAATGGAGAGAAAAAAAATAAATGATCACAATATACAGTAGACTCTGAGAGAGTAGAAGAGTGTTGTAGGTATGAGCAAGCCCTTTGGAGCCATACTGCCTGAGGTTCAAATCCTAGCCCCACCATTATTAACTTTGCTTCCCTGGACAAGTTACTTAACCCCTGGGTGCCTCAGTTTTTTTATCTGTAAAATGGGGATAATAATATGACTCTCCTATAGGGTTTTATGGTGGAGAGTTCTGATTGTCTCCCCTCATCCATTCTTTCCTTTCTGGGTATATGACTGATCAATTAAATATTATATTTCCAACATCCTTTAACTAACTTGATGCAACCATGTGACTAAGTGTTAACCAATGGAATAAGAGCAGAAGCAATGGGTACAATATTGTATTTACTTGGCTAAAAGGACATTTCCTATAAAAGACACATGGACAAAAACTAGGGGAGGTGGAAATGGGAGTGGGGGGAGGGCTGGGTGGGTGGATGGGCTGGGATGGGAGTAAAAGACAGAAAACTGTACTTGAACAACAAACAAAATAATAAAAGAAAGAATATCTCCTTACCCTGGATCTATATACTCTTTCATCCCTTTCCTCCCAGCTATTTCAAAATGGTAAGTATGGGTGATGAATGGCGGTGGTGAAGTTTAGTGTTGAGGATGGCAGAGCCATGCTGCTGGCCCAGATCCATGGATAACTCTGGGGAACAGCACAACCCATCTACCAACATTGCATTGTTGTAGGAGAAATCAGTGTCTGCATTAGTCAAGGCCCAGACTCACCCATGCCTGGCAAGACTAAAAGTGTCAAATTGGGATTTAAACCCAGGTGCGTCTGCCAAGAGTTTCAAAATACAAGCGTCTGTTTTATTTAAACGAGTTGCACATTTGTATAAAAATAATGAGGCCCTGATCAATATTACCATCCCTGAGAATTTACATTTATTAGATCCCCTGAAGGTCAGGAGAGGGCCTTTCTACCCTGGGTGGCATTGTCTCTAAAACTGAGTCCCACCTTAGAGGAGGAGTCCAAGCCTCACTGAAGAAACTTCCTATGAGGTCCATTAAGGTAGGAAGAAAGTGAGGGCAAAAGGACCTTGGTCCAAGGCGTGGTCCAAGCCTCTGGGCTTGGAGCCCAGAGACTGGCTGTCTATCCCTCTAGGAACATAAAGAACAGGGGAGGCACAGTGATAACTGGTAAAGAGAGAAGGATAAGAAGTATCAGTCACAACAAGGAATTTCAGACCTAGCACAAAGACTATTTTAACCTTTATCTCGATAATATGTGCACATTTACTTTTCCCTTCCATTTTAATAGTAAATGAGATCTCCATATCACTCCCTTGGGGGAGGTTAATTTTTTTATGTTAACAGCTCATATCATTTCACTATATTCTGCTTGCAAAGGATTCAGTCACTTAATGGTTCATTTGCTCTGATCGACTATTTAATACCTATACAGGTAACTTGTCCAGGCTTCATTGCATATGGATCTAAGCTAACTTGATTGACAGCTCTGCTATAGCAGAGTAGTAGGGGACCTCTAGGACTGCAAGGGAAGGGCAGGGGAACCAGGGTTTATTGAGCACTCACTATGCCTTTGACATTTTAAGCATATAATTTTCTTTCCTTCTACTAACTCATGACATTTTATCATCCCAGTTTTTAGAGACGAGAAACCTGAAGTTTAAAGAGGTTACATAACTTATCCAAGATTACAAATTTAGCAGGAAGAGGAACTGGTGTTCAAGCTTAACTCCCTCTGACGCCAAAGTCTACGCACTTGCCGCTGCACTCTAAGCACACGCCCGTGAGGAAGCTGCCATTCAGACTGCACTGAATTTCCTCTGTAACACGGGGATCGTACAGATCCTAACCTTGTGTAACTGGGTGAAATGAAATAAAAGGCATACCTAGCACAGTGCCTGGCAACAGCAGATATTGACTGTGCTTAAAAACACACACACATTTTCTGTATGCAACCATGAAGTGAACAGTTTTAATGGCATTTCATTTTGCACCGAAACCAGAGATCTGTGAACCTGACTTGTCAGTTTGGTCAGCTTCCCCAAGCTGTGAGTGAGCGATTGGGCTAATTGCTTTGTTTTGGTAGTAGGTGAAGAATTATCGTATTAAGCCTCGGCTGATGTAGCTCAGTGGATTGATTGAGTGCCTGCTGCAAACCAAAGGGTCACCGGTTGATTCCCAGTCAGGGCACGTGCCTGGGTTTCGGGCCAGGTCCCCAGTAGGGGGCACGTGAGAGGAAACCACACATTGATGTTTCTCTCCCTCTCTTTCTCCCTCCCTTCCCCTCTCTCTAAAAATAAATAAATAAATAAATAAAAATCTTTTTAAAAATTTAGAAAAGAATTATCATATTAAGACAAAAACTAATGTGGCAATCGACTTTTCTTCGTTGTTCCAGCAGGTAAAAATAAAAGCAAGTGAGTAGAAGTGACAACAGTATTTAAAAAGAAAACTTCAATCGTCAGATGTCCCCTACAGAAGTAAAGATCACCGAATGTGTCCAGGCTGACTGGGGGACCACCTGACAAGGGTGGTATGTGACATCATCCTGTACTGGGCAAGACACTGAACTATGTTTTGATCCAGTCTCTCGGCCAAGTTTCCGTGGCTTTTCTGTCCACTGGGGGAAGAATTTGATTTCCTTCCTGGGTAGTTTCAGGACATCTCAACCTTGAAATGTATATGAATTATGCTTGATTGAAGACTGTTTTTTTTTTCTCTGCAAAAGCCACTTTCCCATGTGTCATTCCCTGCACCTCATGAGGGAGGAGCCGTGTGGAGCATCTGCTCCCAGATCCCTGTCCTGTCCTCCAGCTATGAAGAACACCCCCGTTCCTGTGGGGGCGGGAGGCTTGGCTCTCTTTTTAGAAAATCCCTTCTGTGCTGTGTTAATCACACCCTCCATACATTTTACATCTTATTTTTAGGAGCGAAGTATAAAGAGTCCCAGCACCAACAGCAGTTTCTGTGGCAACCTGCATCGCCCCCTTGCTTGTCCAGCTGTGCAGAATTAAATTCTGAAGGAGGTCATGTTACATCATGTAAAGAAGATCCTCGGTGAAGGTGCTTTTTAAATGAAGGTTTCTTCTAAGTTAAGTGGGAACTAGCTGGGAATTAGGTTGAGGGTGGTGAATAAAACAAACAGAGCCTTAGAACTAGACCTATTATAAAGTCCCAGGTGCTCACAGTCATGCCCTAATTGCCCTGATTTTTTTTCCCATAGGGCATGATTTCAGACACAAAAATAGCATGTAGACCAATGAAAACTAGGTTTGAATATATCAGAGGAGTTTGTTGATAAATTCTTCTCCTCCCTCCTTCCCTCATAGGGTCTTCTTGCATGGCCTTCCAAGCTGGACGACATTATAAACGGACATGCTATTCATACTCATCTTGACTAGCTCTCCTAAGGCAACTAACCCAGCTCCCAGGAGGCTTTTACCAGATTCTCCCTTCCTGGCTGTCAAAACAGGCAGTCTTCCTGGGCCAGGCAGAAGGGTGGGCTTGTAAAAGCAGCAGCCTGCGAGTGTGACTGGGGGGACACAAAAAGATCACTAGCCCAAAATGACCTCCTCCAAGCCGTGTCATGTCCCAGATTATCATAACCACTGTCTTTTGTTAAGTTATTTGCTTCCACTTGCTTCTGGGAATAATGACATTTTATGATCAAATTTATATTTTATATTCTGCTAACTTATAGGAAAACATGAAGTGGCCCATAATAAAAAATACATTTCTCCTAAGACTAATAGTATAAAGGCCACAGAAAAGAATAAATAAATATGCCCCAAACCTAAACTGTGCTTACCATTAATTGAGCTCCGGGTTTCTGGAAGCCAGTCAAATGAAATTTTTATTATGACTCATTATATGATTATCACCCGTTTAAAAGACACCAGTTTTTCAGGTGAGTATCACTTTTCTCATACTAAATTCTTAAAAGCAATCCTTGCATATAGGAAACAGAAAAATGAACTTTTTTCAACAATTAAGAAAATATGCAAAATCATTCTCCATATGGCCATTTATTGTGTTAACCTTTGATGAAATCTGCAGTTATAGCCTCAAAATAAAACTCACTGAAGCCAACAATGTGATACTTTAAAACATTTAATAGCCACTTCTGGTCACGATGGCAGCATAGGTAAACACAGTTTGTCTCCTCATACAACCACAACTAAATATAGAACAGTCATCACTCAGAACCATGAGAAATCGAATTAAATGGAAGTCTGACAACTACAAAACTAAAGAAACCACATCCAGACTAGTAGGAAGGGCAGAGACACAAAATGGACTGGTCCCACATCCACTTGTGATAGATAAAAATTCAAGAGGGATCTCTCAGGAGCAAGGAATCCCAGCTTAACACCAGGCCCCCCAGCAGAGGGTTCCAGTGCCAGGAAGATAAGACTCCCATCACTGCTAGCTACAAAAGCCAGCAGAGATTGAGTCAGTGAAAGAAACTTCTGGAGTCCCTAGCAGTTCCTCTTAAAGAACCCACACATGGACTTAATCAGACTCATTCCCTCGGAGCTCCAGCACTGGGGTAGCAGCTTGAAAGGCACCAGTGGCATACAGAGAGAAAGTGAAGTATCTGTCATCAAGGTGAGAGCTGGGGGACAGTCTTGTCCCAGACAGAAAGGCAGGCCATTGTCCCTTTTCTAAACTCACCCCCAACAGAGTCACAGAGCCACAGAGCCGGCAGGCTGTTGCCATACCTAAGACTCCATCAACCTGGCTAACACTGTTTGCCTACCCTGGACATCGCCAGAGACTCTGTTCTACCCAACTTACAAGACGCTTTTCCATATGAATTGCTGGTCTTGGCTCATGCTTCACAACTTTCTAAATCCTCTCAAACAAGCAACAGCTGACTTCAATAAGCCCCCCAGTCCCTGTACCTCTGGCTAAGTGGTCCCAGACCTGCCACTAGCAGCAGTCAGCCTAGTTTCAGTGTGGCTTCACCTTGGAATCTCTAAACCCAGCACAAGTAGCAACTATCTCAGATTGCTTTATAGGCCAGGCAGGGTGGCTCGGGGAAAAACACAGGTGGGGACTGACCTTGGCCTGCACCACCCAGGAAACCCCAGAGCATGTACTCCCAGGGGACAACTACAGACCACATGGGAGCACCACCACCCTGCCTCTGCACAGCTGATCATGGATGGTGGAGGTTGGTGGTCAGTGGTCACAGCCAGTCCTTGCTGCTGACTGGCCTGGGTAAACCCCTCCCATTGATCTGCCAACAGCAACCAAGGCTCAACTACAAGAGGAGAGTGTACTCAGCCCACATGAAGGGCAGTTTGGGTGACAGGCAAGGCTGTGCCACTGGACCCTATAGGATACCTACTATATTAGGCCACACTACCAAGACATGGAGTCAAAGCAGCTCTATCTAATACATAGGTGGCAAACACAAGGCCCATGGGCCAAATCCAGCCCTCCAGCTTGTTTTACCCACCCCAGCACCTTGGTTCTACCCAGCGGCAGTGCTGAGCACTCACTTAACTGTTAAGGAGTAGTTACATTTATACAGTCCTAAAATTACATTTGGCCCTTTGAAGGCAACTGTGAGGCTGATGTGGCCCCCATGAAAATGAGTTTGACACCCCTGATCTAATACATAGAAACAAATACAGGGAAGCTGCCAAAATGAGACAAAGAAACATGGCCCAAATTAAAGAACAAATCAAAACTCCTGGAAAAGAGCTAATTGAAGTGGAGCTAAGCAATCTATCAGGTGCAGAGCTCAAAGCACTGGTTGTAAGGATGCTCAAGGAACCTGATGAGGACCTCAATAGCATAGAAAACTCCAGTCAGAAACAAAGGATGCACTAATTAAAATAAAGAGAAAATTGCAGGGAAATAACAGTATAATGAATGAAGCCAAGAATCAAATCAATGATTTGGAACATAAGGAAGAAAAAAAAAAAAACAACCAGAACAACAAGAAGAAAAAAGAATTAAAAAAATGAAGATAGTATTAAGCAACCTCTGGGACAACTTCAAGAGGCCCAACATTCTCATCATAAGGATACCAGAAGAAGAAGAGAAAGAGCAAGGAATTGGAAATCTATCTGAAAAAAAAATGAAAGAAAACTTCCCTAATTTGGTGAAGGAAATGGATATGCAAGTCCAGGAAGCATAGAGAGTCCCAAACAAGATGGATGCAAAGAGGCCCACTCCAAGAGATATCATAATTAAAATGTCAAAGGTTAAAAATAAACAGAATTTTAAAAGCAGCAAGAGAAAAGAAGTTAGTTTCCTACAGGGAAGTTCCCATAGGTCTGTCAGTTGATTTCTCAAAAGAAACTTTGCAGGCTAGTAGGGAGGGACTGGCAAGAAATATTCCAAATCACGGAAAGCAAGAGCTACAGCCAAGATTGCTCTACCCAGCAAAGATATCATTTAGAATCTAAGGGCAGGTAAAGAGCTTCCCAGACAAGAAAAAACTGCAAGAGTTCATCATTATCAAACCATTATTATATGAAATGTTAAAGGGATTTATTTAAGTAAAAGAAAAAAATCAAGCTATAAACAATAAAATAACAACAAATACATACCTATCAACAATTGACTCTAAAAAACAAAGCAAATAAGAACAGAGACAGAATCATGGATATAGAGAGCATTTTGATGGTTGCCAGATTGGGGGATGGGTTTGGGGAAATGGGTGAAGAGAACGGGGGATTAAGAAGTACACATAGGTAGTTACAGAAGTGCCATGAGGATATAAAGGCAGTATAGAAAATGGAGTAGCCAAAAAAACCTATGCCTGACCCATGGACATGAACAATGGTGTGGGGATTGCCTGAGGGAGTGGGGTGGGCTGGGTGGAGAGGTGCAAAAGGGGAAGAATTGGGACAACTGTAATAGCATAATCAATAAAATATAATTAAAAAATAAAGCATTTAACAGGCACAAATGCATTAACTCAATCTATGTAAGCAGATTAGCTCCAGGAACCTCTGGAGAAGAAGGGGCTCTAAGGGAATATGACACAGAGAACTAGATTTTGATAGGAACAAGTGGCAATGAAAGCCAACCCAAGGGGTGAGCTGAGATACAGTAGCGTTGAGGCTGACAATTGGGCATGGGAAACCATATTAAAGAAAGGAAAAAGGGAAGGCAGATGGAAAGAGGAAGCGAGAGGGGTCAAAGAAATTCTACTTGCTTGGTAATTTTGTCCAAGGCCATCCTTAAAACATACAACTCTTTAATGACAAAATTTGACAATTGTCAGCAAAGGGACAACCGCCCTCATTCAAGAGATTTTCATTTTGGTTCTACTCTGCATTAAAAAAAATTGTTGTGGGTAAAACATGCCTTTGAAAATGGTAAATGAAAACTCTTGTCTCAAAATTGCTGACACGGGAACATTGTCCCACAGCTTCTTGATTAACCTTCC
This sequence comes from Carollia perspicillata, assembly GCA_004027735.1. Classification (NCBI taxonomy): domain Eukaryota; kingdom Metazoa; phylum Chordata; class Mammalia; order Chiroptera; family Phyllostomidae; genus Carollia; species Carollia perspicillata. The sequence goes on along the minus strand of PVKM010002042.1, from coordinate 10,361 downwards.
TTTCATCGGGAGTTTGAAAGTAGAGTTTTTTGGGTGTTTTTTTGTTTGTTTGTTTATTTGTTTGTTTCAGAAGGTAAGTTGAATTCAGAAACAAATAAACTGAGACTCGCCAAAACATATGAAAAGTGAGCTCAAGTCACTTCCACACTGCAATGTCATGATTTTTCAGGCAGTATTTGCTGGGGGCCAGAAAATGTTAGAACTGGTTAAAAGAAATAACGTAAATTAAACACTGATTTCAAGGAACACGGAATTGATTTTTAAAACTTGGACTAAATTTTCCCTCTACCCCTAAATGTTGATAATGCTAAAATATAAGTAAAACAGAGTAAGCTTATAACATCATGAGACACTTATTTTCTGTCCCCTTGATTTCAAAGACAGCTGATTCTAGGAGCAGACAACCTAAGTATAATAACTATAGAAATAATTTTATGACCAACAGTTGGCACACTGTTATACATATGTGTCTATATTTGCACATTAAGAGAAAATGATGGGATGAATGGAGGGGGTTTTATTCTCAAATTTTTGTCTCTTTATTATATGTAAATTAATCAACATTAAAGGAACACATTTTATCCACCTTGGCATTCTCCTTACCTACCACAATGCCTTACAGATGATACTTAGGGCACATTTATTGAATGAACTGCTAATAAGACAAGTTGTTCACAATGGAATTCTATGTGGCAGAAAGAAAGAAGGAGCTCCTACCCCAAGCAACAGCATGGATGGAACTGGAAAGCATTATGCTAAATGAAATAAGCCAGGTGGTAAAAGACAAATACCATATGATCTCACCTTTAACAGGAACCGAAACAACAAAACAAACAAGCAAGCTAAATATAACCAAAGACATTGAAATAGAAAATGAGATGACAGTAACCAGAGGGGAGAGGGGAGGGAATTTCAGGGGAAAAAGGGAAGGGATTATAGGAACAAGTATAAAGGACACATGGACAAAAACTAAGGGGGTTGGAAATGGGAGGGAGGTGGGGAGCACTGGGGAGGTGGACTGGGACGGGAGTAAAAGACAGAAAACTGTACTTGAATAACAATTAAAATAAAAAAAAGAAAGAAAAAAAAGACAAGTTGTTCAAAGTATAACCTCTAACACTCAGTAAAAATTCACCCTGACACTGGATTTAATGTGTTACTCTGTCACAATCTCATGTCAGCCTCCTGTTATTTGGCTGTGTAGATAACTAGGGAGGTTGTGTAATCTCTTCTGGTAGACTCGATTGAGACTGGGAAGATGTCATCAAAGCAAGTGCTGGCATTAGAAGGGCGGCTAGTTGAGTGCTCGTGAAAAAAAGGCATGGCCAGGACAAGAGTGAGTGTCAAGAATGCTAGCATGCTCCTCCAAGCAGCACAGAAACAGAGTAACCCCAGGAAACCTCAGAAAATGAAGGCTTCCCCACAATTTCCGCCCTTGAGCAATCCCTGGAGATGTTTCTCCTTATCACTGGAACCGTGGTTTCTTCTCTGTATTTCTCCAGTGGTAAGAGCTCCATAAGATATTTCAGCATATAATTTTTAATTAAAATGTAAGGGAAGAATAGGGTAGACAGTCTGTACCAATTAAATTATTTCCAACCACTCAATCCCATTTAATTGAACTTGGCCTGTGTTTTTGGTAGAACTGACTTTTATCACACTCGTACCTCCCCTATGGCCACCCTGCTCTGAGAATATTCTGCCAAGGGCTCTTCCTTTTCAGCTGGAATGATTACTAATTCTCTTCGTCAGCTTACTAACAATTACTTGGAATTTTGCACACAGAATTTTTTGGAAATTCAAGTTCTTCCCTTTTCCTGGAAAATTTTGCCCATACTAAATCCCTTCTGCTGTTTCTCTCCTGAAATTCTCTTCTTCTTTAACTGAATGCCCCAAAGTTCCTAACAATTCCAGGCTTAACTCATCTTACCTGATGAATATTAACATATTTAGTGGGGGACTTTGGCCCACTCACATTTATTTTAACCACCAGTGTATTTAGTCACATTCCCAGTTTGTTATTTTTAATTCTCTTTTTCATGATTTCCTGTTTACCGTTGTTTCTCCCTCGCTCCTGACTTGTACTGGAGGACCTGGTTTCCTTCTCTTTCCCTCTACGGCAAGGGTACTTTTTCTGTTGCGGGCCAGATAACAGATACTTTAGACTCTGTAGGCCATATGGCTCTGTCACAACTCAATTCTCTTGCAGCCAGATATCATATACAAATCAATAAATATGACCATGTTTCTATAAAACTTTGTTTACAAAACAAGCTGCCAGCCAAATTTGGCCTGTGGCCATAATTTACCAATCTTTGTAGAGGATTAGAAATTTTATATTCTTTCTTTTTTAAACAAACGTTCCTTTCATTAATAGAATATGCATTCAACTTTTTTTAAAAAAGATTTCATTTATTTGTTTTTAGAGCAAGGGGAAGGGAGGGAGAAAGAGGGAGAGAAACACACATGTGTGAACAGTTGCCTCTCATAAGCCCCCAGCTGCTGGCAACTCAGCCACGTGCCCTGACCAGAATGAAACCAGTGGCCTTTCATTTCATAGGCTGGCGGCCAGTTCACTGATTGACACCAGCCAGGGCTGCATTCAACTTCTGTGCCAGGTAATCTAAACAACATGACAATATAATTTCGCTTTCTGATTATATATAAGCAGTTAGCTACTGCTTTGACACCACCACAGTGTCAGGACTCAGGATTCTATCTTATTGGTCCTCATTGCTAAGGTGACACCAGTACCTACCTCTTCCTTTACATTTCAGCCCTTAGAGGGGGGGAGGGGAACCAAAGGGCTTGCCACTTCTCTTCAGGGACACAACTTGGAAGATACACATATCACTTTCCCCAGGTCCCTTTTATCAGAAGTTCATCATAGGTTACCCCTGGCTTATAAGGGAGCCTGGGATAGTAGACAAACTGGGAGACCATGTACCCAACTATAAATCTTATAACTTATAAGAAGATGAGGAGGATAGACATTGGGAAGCATCTGGCAGACGCTGCGACAACTAAAACTTTTAATTTTCTGATTTGCTTCAAGAATTAAATAGAATCTGTAACCCCTCTCCCAATCAACACAAAATCTTTAACATATTAATTTAGCACACTTAAAATCCAGTTACATTTTTCCTGCTGTTCTCCTTAGATTCATGTTCTCCTCCCTGCCATATGAGTTTCTGGTGCTCCACACCCCTGATTTAATGCCTGTGACTGCTTTACTAATGATCATTTTCTAAGACCTGACCTCCAAACTTTCAGGACATTTATTCTACATGTATCTCACATTTGTTGTTGTTGTTGTTGAGAAAGAACAAGCAGCACATAGGAAAGGCTCAACAGTTTTTCTTAGAAAGCCTTGGGTTTTAATTACTGTAATTTACATAAGAGTTTTTGTTTGGTGGTGGACAGCAGGATGAAATGAGATATTCACCACTGTGACGCGGCACTGAGTGAGGGAGCAGCCTGCCACAGACAGGTCAGTGAATTAATTCCCTGCTGTTAGAACTGTTCTGGGAACCTCAGTCATCATCCCCCTTTATGACTAATTTTCCTTTCGTATGTATGTATGGGTGTCTGACACGGTGTTTACATTCACATTGGGAAGAGAATCCAACATTATTTGGCTTGCAACCAAAAACGACCTCTATTTTTGTTTTGCAGTGCTCTCATTCAATGCATTTGAATAAGTTTTTAACAACGCAAGAATCTGAGTCAGAGGAACTACAGAAAAGCTGGGATGACACACACCTATTACAGGGCACAAAGGCATGAGACATCATGTGTTGTTTGCCGTGCTAACAATTCTTAAATTAATGCCCTTTCTCCTTTGGAATAGAATTGCTGCAATTATGGCAGCCAGGCACACGGAGCTTGGCATAATTTTGTGTTCTCCTTTAAGAAGTTTTAAATCTCAAGTCATGCTTGAGTTCATCTCCAAGTTCTTCCTCACTCAGATTTTATCAGCTTTCTTCAGTGTTCTGGCTTCAGAAAGCTTCTCTCCTATATGGCCATTAGATGTTTGTAGTTCATTGTGTCGAGAGATTTTGATGCAAACAGACGCAAACAAGAAATACAGTACTGTTTTCTTTAAATGCTGAAATAATCTTTTTTTGCCTGCTATCCTCCTGTTCTTTTGGTCTGCAATACTAAACCAACAATGAAACAAACTAAAATTTGAAAGCATTTAAGTATACTTGTTTTTTCATAAGTAAAAAAGTAATTTGGGCTCTCTTATTTAAGTCTTGTTGAGTAGCCCTATATCAGAGACAAACCAGTATATTTAAATTACTTGCAGCTTCTTTCTGTTGCTTGAGGTAGAGTCCGAATTTAAAGTTGCCGAAACTGAAAAACTGCTATCTGGGAGTCCGTAACTAATTTCCATGTGTTAGAATGAAAATTGGGGTCTTCTTTGGATAAGCCCTTGTTAGGTTTTGCACTGCAGAGAGTTGTAAAACAAATTATTCCACATTAATTTTGGGAAATCCCTGAACCACTGAAATGACACAAATAGAGATGCCTCCGGCTGAGATGTTTTTATTCACTTTAGAAATAGGAACTGGATATGTCTTTAGCAAGACTGTGTCCTTGCAGAAAAATGTCTTTTTTCTAAATATATATTTGGACTGCACTGAATGTGTCCTGAAAGTATAGTTATTAAGGACTGAATAACCTAGACTTTGGTTAATATGTTGCCCAATAATTACTGTGATTGCCTTGCAATAGAAAGGGTGGGGGTATAGACCACACTGAGTTTTCTACCTGTCAGTCAGACTCGAGTGGAAGAAAGAAAAGAGGGCTTTGGACTGAGGGAAGGAGATCTCTCTCTCTCTCTCTCTCTCTCTCTCTCAGTGGCTGAGAGAGGTTGGAAACTAGGCTCTTGCAAGAAAGAACATGGATTTTGTGCTATTTATGGGCATAAGCATGTGCCTGCTTATGGTGATAGATCAGGAGAAATGACCTGTATGGGACCTCTGTGAAGGGGCATGGGCGTGGTCCATGGGCTCTACTTAAGCTTTTTAGCCAAGAATTTCTTAAACTTATTCAAATAAGGAACCCCTATGTCATATAACACTTTTCAATATGCCATAAAATACTTTTCTAAAGAATACACACTAGAAGAAATGGTGTTAGCCAGACTTCCTCCTAGCATGTATTAGAATCACCCAGATGGCTTGTTGGAACACAAATTGCTGGCCCCGTTCCCAAAGTTTCAACTTCAGTAAGTCTGGGGTGGCCCTGGAAGATTTGCATTTATAACAAGTTTTGGGAGGCATGCTGGTCCAGGACCACATTTTTAGAATGAATCACAAACTAAAATAGTCTGTGTTTTTCTTTCTCTTTCTGGAGTAACACAAATCAAATCAAGTAGTCATTGAAATAAAGGCCAAATATGAAAAGCCCACAGCTAACATTATACTCAATGGCAAAAAACTGAAAGCTTTTCCAACTAAGATTAGGAACAAGGCAAGGATGCCCATTCTTGACATTTCTGTTCAACATAGTAGTAGAAGTTCTAGCCAGAGCAATTAGGCAAGAAAAAGAAAAGACATCCAAATCAAAAAGGAAGAAGTAAAATTACCCCTTTGTGTAGATGGCATGATCTTACATATAAAAAACTCTAAACTGTTATAAACTAATAAACTAATTCAGTAAAATTGCAGGATACAAAATCAATATACAAAATACATTTGTGCTTTTATATACTATATTGTGCTTTTTTTATATGGAACCACCAAAAGGCATAAATAGCCAAATTAATCTTGAGAAAGAACAAAATCAGAGCCATCACACTTTCTGATTTCAAAATATAAATTCAAGCCTAATAATCAAAATAATATGACAGTAGCATAAAAACAGACTTATAAACCAATGAAACATAATAGAGAGCCCAGAAATAAATATATGCATATATGGTCAACTGAACAACAAGAAAGCTAAGAATATGCAATGAGGACAGGATAGTCTCTTCAACAAATGGTTTTGAAAAACCAGATACCCACATTCAAAACAATGAAATTATACTCTGATCTCACACCACACAAAAATCAACTCAAATGGAATCCAGATTTGAGTGTAAGATCTGAAACTGTAGAACTTATCAAAGAAAACATGGAGAAACTTCATGACTTTGGTCTATGCAATCATTTCATGAAAACAAAAATAAAAATAAACAAGTGGGACTACATCAAATAGAAAGCTTCTGTATAGCAAAGGAAATAAGAACAGAGTGACAGGCAATGTGTGCAATGGGGGAAAATATTTACAAACCACATATCTGATAAGGGGTAATCTCTAAAATATACAAGGAACTCAATGGTAAAACAAAACAAAAAAAAGCACATACCAAAAAACCCCAACTACCCCAATTTTAAAAAATCAGCTAAGGGCTTGAATAGACGTTTCTCCAAAGAAAGATGTGTAAATGACTAGGCATATAAAAAATACTTAATGTAATTTATCATCAGGGAAATACAAACCAAAACCACAGTGAGATATCACCTAATGTGCATTGGGGCAGTTATTACTGAAATAACAAAAGACAACAAGTGTTGTCAAGGATTTGGATTTTGAACCCTTGTACACTGTTGATGAAGATACGAAATGATGCAGTCACTATGGAAAACAATATGGAGGCTACTCAAAAAATTAAAAATAAAATTATCATTATAATCCAGCAAACCTACTTCTTGGAATTTATCCAAAAGAATTAAAATCAGGACAGTGAAGAGATATTAATACTTCCATGTTCATTGCAGCACTATTCACAAGAGTGGAAATATGGAAACAACCTAATTCCATCAGCAGATGAAAGGATAAAAATATGTGATATATACATACAATGGAATGTTATGCAATCTTAAAAAAGAAGAAAATTCTGCAATAGGTGACAATATGGAAGAACCAGAGGACATTATGCTAAGTGATATAAGCTAATCGCAGACAACAAATACTGCCTGCCTCTACTTACATTAAGTATCTAAAATAGTCCAATTTATAGAGTCAAAGAGTAGAATGGTGGTTGCCAGGGACTGGGAAGAAGGAGAAATGGGAAAATGCTAATGAACAGCCATAAAGTTTCAGTTAAGCAAGATAAGCTTTGGAGATCTGCTGAACAACATAGCACCTACAGTCAGGAATAGTATGCTGTACACTTAAAATTTTATTAAGAGGGTAGATCTTATTTTAATGTTCTTACCACAGTAACATAAAACTAAAATAAAATATATTGTCACTGAAGTAATACCACGAGGGCTTGTTCTACCCTGGAAACCCCAAGGCATACTGATGAAGAAGATCCCAGAGACAAAGATTTAAAAATAGTCACCCCTCAGTTACTGTAAGGTAATTTAAAAAATTAATAAGCACTTACTATGTTATCCATGCTTGCTGTCAATTTTTGACCGTTTTACAACTCAATAGCATTTTTCGTTTCAAGTATAAAATAATCGAAAGGAGTTTTACTCATTAATATTAGCTACAGTAAATTCTCTGCTATCTGGCCACTTTAAGAGCCGTTTGGGCATGCCAGTTTATGTTACCACCGCAGTGCAACATCTAGTCAATTAAATCTAAAGAAACCCAGTTAGTCATTAGGCAATTTGGAATGTAGAACAAAAACCAACTGGTTTTGTTGATTGCTTTGGCTGAATTGATTAAATGCCTCAGAGAAAGAGAAGAAACACTTCAGTATGACAGCTTTACATTTCTGCTTTCCAGTAATTATAGTCTCTGTTGAGCCAGGAAAAAACGAAAATTCTGAATTGGTGTCTCATTTACAATATATTATTATCTTCGCTATATTTACCTGAAAATAAAGAATTAGCAAAAATAAAACCGAAGTACAGCAGAATAGATGCGCCGCCTGTCCCCACCCAGAGTTCATCTAGAGGAGTTAAATATGCACACAACAACTATTCCAGTATCTTTGGGGCAACTAGAAAGCGACAGGCTCACTTTCTCACTGGGCCTATCAGCCCACAAAATTGGATGTGCTTCTCTCCTAGTTGCTTTAGGCATTTCTTCTTGGAACATCTGCCTGTTGTGATGAACTTCAAGGAAATGTCAAGGTCACTCATTCTGCGTTTCAAAGACTTCAGGAACCATTCATCTACCCATCTTCTTATAATGTGCATCTTAATGACTGTGGCAGCCCTTAACTTGTGCTGCTCAGATATCCACCGTGAAGAGCATAACTGACTAAGGGCCTGGTAGCTGCCCCTCTGAATGTACCACCTCATTTACACTAAGGTCACAGTTCTCACGGGTTGCTCCCTGTCAATGACTGAGCACGATACAGGTATAAACGTGATCCTATTTCTGGGCAACATGAGATTCTTTCATTGGGTAACTTGGCTCGAGGACTCCCCTTTGCTTTGGCTAAACCTCTCTTGGCACCGCATTGCAGTCTGAGACTAGTACAACCCAATCTTCCTTCCCTCTCTGCTTCCAAGGGGTCAGATCTTTGTTTCCCTCCAAGGGCTCTTCCTGTCTGTTCCTGCCCTCTCCCCCTTTATCCTTTACATGTGTTACCCTCTCTTGCACATCTAACTCCATCTTGGCATCTGCTTCTTTGAGGATCCAAACTCATAAGGACCATTATTTTTACACTATGTCACAAAGCAAAATCAAGGCAACCTGTGGTTTATGAATGCATTTTAAATAATGGGAGAAATAATGCTAGACCTAGAGTAAAGAAAAAAACTGAAAGTTTTTTTTGCCAGGGTCACCAATTAGCTATAAAACCAGTTGATATTTTCTCTTATTTAAATTTATATTCACTTGAATTTATTGGGGTGACATTAGTTAACAAGATCATGTAGGTTTCAAGTATAGGTTTCTATTACACCAGCTATGTGTATTGCACTGTGTGTCCACTGCCTAAAGTCAACCATCTTCTGTCACCATGTATTAAGCCCTCTGCATAACCCACCCCACCCCTGATATTTTCTGGTGTTACTGCCTTTGTATTTTGCATGACAGAAATACCCAGGCCAGCACACTGCAATGATAAAATGTCTAGTTTTTCCTAATATGCATCCTCTGTTATTCAAAGACTGATGCAGAGATATTGAAAACTATCTTTTATGTAAAATTCATAGTTTTTGGTTAACTAATACATTTTAGATCATCTTGTTTCTGCTTAAAAGCTTTTCCTATTGGTAAATCATTATGAAATGTATAGAATTATTTTTAACAAAATAAAAACCACCACCTAGTTCCAGCACCAAAAGATACTATGATAACCATAGTTAACATTCTAGTTTGCTTTTGTCTATATTTTTCCTATGTATATTTATGTCTACGCAGGTGAGATAATAATACATAAATTTAGTATCCTGCTTTTCCCCATAGTATTAATTTTTATAGAGTACTTTTAATACCCGCACAATATTTCATTGTGCATTATCCTATCATCCCATCATTATTCTATTATTTACCTAACTATTCCCTTATTCTTGGAATTCAGATAATTTCTAACTTTCTGGCTATTAAAAACAGATGGAACTGGAGAGCATTATCCTAAGTGAAATAAGCCATGCGACAAAGGAAAAATACCACATGATCTCACCTATGAGTGGAACCTAATCAACAAAACAAACAACCAAGCAAAATATAACCAGAGACATTGAAATAAAGAACAAACTAACAGTAACCAGAGGGGAGGGGGGAGAGAAATATAGGGGAAAATAGAGGAAGGGTTGTCAAGGAACATGTATAAAGGACACATGAACAAATCCAAACAGGGATATGACTGAGGGTGGGAGGTGGGGGTGGGTGGGGCGGGGGGAAATGGAGGTGGGAAAATGGAGACAACTGTACTTGAACAATAATAAAAATAATAAAATAAAATGAAAACAGTCTATAATGAATATGCTTGTTCATAAAACTTTAGTCTGCATTTTGGGATTTTTTCCCTTTGATATAGACCCCTAGAAGTCCTTCCTGGCTTCCTGATAAGCCCACAGCTTGAGAAGAATCAACAAGCTCACTCCTCACATGCACACAGCATGTTATAACAGTACAGACCGAGTCGTCAGAAGACTCACTATCTTACTAACTAGCTGGGTGACCTACACGAGTCTCTTTACCTCAGAGTCCACGAGTGTAAAATCAGGGAGCTGAGTTAGATTATACTTATCAGCCCACTCATGTTCAATATTCCTTAAACATGTGTTTAGTGAACCTAGCTCCTATCCAGTGATACAATTTTTCTTATACCTTTAGGGCTGTATAGACACAAAGAAATACCACTGTTAATGGATCCTAGGATATTACTATAGTTCTATCTTTATACCACATTTTACATGAATATGAGTGGTCCTGTCACTCTCCTCTCTGTAACTCAT
>PVKM010002041.1:30190-69226 GCA_004027735.1 Carollia perspicillata | reverse complement strand
TGACACAGACATGCCAATGTTTTTCTTTTTTGCCCATTGTGGAAGTTATCCTGAGGAAAGCCCAAACCACCCTTTTGTATATTTAGAGGTCCTTTTGGGAGCCTGAGGGGACAACCGGGAGACCAGGGCCATGCACATTGTGGGGGAACCACTGATTTACTCCTTGCTCCCAGAACATTGTCACAAGGATGTGGTACAAGTGTGAAGTAGCAAGGACCGAGGCAGATTTGTCTGAGACAACAGTCAAGTCACCAGATGGAGAAGAGAGACACGCTCCATGGTGTGGCCGCAGTGGGGAGCATCCGGCTGTGCTCTTGAAAGGAAGTCCACAGGTACATGAGTCCAGGTGTTTGATTTTCCCGTGGCATCATTGAGGGAAACAGGAGCCCAGGCCCAGTCCATCACTGGCCATCTTTCCTGCTACCCAGCGGCCTCTCAGGGTCTGCAATCCACAGGCCTGCTTACCCATTTTCCTCCCTACTTTGTCAATGCCCCATGTCCACAGTTCCACCCAGGGCTTGCCCAGGCTCAGGAGCCCCCAGCGTGGGGAGGAGGCTTATCTGGGTGAAGTAGCCCCTCCGCTTTGTAAAGTAGATTCCAGAGGCAGGACACAGCTATTCCACAGCTATTTTCTTTTCTGCGTTTTACAGAAAAGAAAATCGATAAGCTTCCTGTGTTTGTTTCTCTGCCACTGCTTTTTTATTAGTATGCAGAAGGGGAATCATTCTTAAAACACTGATTTTTAGTGGATGGGTCTTTACCTCAGGTTTTTAGGTGTGGAAACACTGTCTAAGTGCACGGTTTGTCCATGATTACCACTTCTTGTTCCGGTACTCCCTACTTACTTCACAGAGGTGGAAGAGACTGTGATACCCCAATAAAGGATCCTTCCTAACTGCAAGTGCTAGTTGGAGAAAGCTGACATTTGAGAAGCCATGCTGTGTTTCCATGGAAACTACTTGCAGTTTTAAGAAAAAAACTCTTAGAGCCAGATTTTAATCTCAAATGCAAGAAGCACAAAACTACACATTCTAAATGGAGAAGAGGGGTGAAGTACTGGGAGAAATGCTAATTTGAAGGCACGAGTGGTTGTTTTCTGCAAATTTAAAACCCCATCCTGAAGTTATAGTTGTTCTTTGCACATAGTTTACCAACAGTATGACCGAGTTTGACTTTGTCAGAGGTCCAAGCACATTGAAAATGAAGCATTTTTAGTAAACGACTTCATTTGTTTAGCAAGAATTTGAGAAAGCCATTTAAAGGAAAAGCAGTCAAGTGAGCTGATGTTGTGACTCTGCACAAAGGGCTCATGCGAGTTTGGCACGGACTGGTCTCTGCAGAAGCCTGGCATCCCTGTTTGGCACTGAGTGATGAACCTGCTGTGTGCTATGACTTAGGGGATGAGCAGGTGTGTGAGAGGTTACGTGAAACAGAGAAAGTCTCAAAATAAGTTATCAGGATTCTTTTGTATTCATATTTATAATGAAAAAAGGGAGAAAAGCTTTGTGATAGTCTTGAAGATGTGCATGGGTAACTGGCATATTTAAAGAGGAAGGTGGAAGGAAGTAAAGGGTATTGCTAGGTAGGACAAAGAAAAGGTCTTTAAAAAGTTTTGGAAGATCTTTTTAATGTTTTCACCATCGGAAAAGATCAGAGCTACCTAGAGGATTACTGATGAGGTAATGAATCTTACAAAACATCCTAACGTATGATTTTTCCTCAGTGAAAGTATTGCATGAGAACAGGATTTATTGGTGAAAATTTATTAAAAGCCCACATGAATGCCACTATGGTAGTGTACTGAGTTAAAACGCAGGTTATTTTTTTGTGAGTCATGGTGGTCAGGGACAGGGATAAGGGAGACAAGATTCCCCATTGCCCAGAAGAAAAAATTAGCCTATCAGAAATCTGATAAGATCATCAAAAGTACATAAACAGCTACAAATAAATTCTTGTAAAGAGGTGATGGATTATTGCATATCAGCAAATTCTTCATCAAAATAAAAAAATTAATAAAAGTTTGTCTTTTCTATGACTCAACAAGTGGTGATATTTTGGTATTTGCAGTTTCACGATGTGCTGCTCTCCCCCTGCTCCACTGCCCAATGCACTTGCCTGCACTCTGACAGTGTTACAGAAAATCGAAACGACCAGACACGGAGGGATTAAGAGCACGATCCTTTATTCACACGTGGTCCCAGAGGAGTCCAACTCCAAATTCTGGGCCCCAAACAAAGGGGTTACAAAGCTTATATACTCCATCTTATCCGGGCTACATGGCAGAAGTGAGATACAGAAGCGGAATACAGAGGAATGCAGGGGTTAATTCAGATTTCTTTATTTGGTTAGTCAGCACTGTATGTTTTGACTGGTGCAGCTGGACCATTAGCACCTTATCTCCTGGCTGGCTCACTGGCTGGCCTTGCTGTTTGAACTGGGGGAGGGGGATCCTGTGCTAAGGCCTACTGGGTTTAGGTCACTTCCCTATATCAACAGAGCCATGAGTACACAAGGGACCAACCAGGACCAGGAGCTTGCATTCCAGAAGGGTGCAAAGGCAGATACAATGTATTTTCTGGTAAAAGAGCCTTGAAGAAAAAAGTAATAGTGCAACATTTAAAAAAAGAGAGAGAGTGATAGGGCTACGGTTTAAGTAGTATACTAGCAGAGGAGTTAAGACTTTTGGCCAGAGGCATAAATGAAATGAGCTTAGCAGTGAGCTATGCAGATAGCTTGAGCAAGGTCGTCCTGGGAAGAGGAAACTGCAGAGGAAAAAGAAGGAGAACCCTGAGGAAGGCATCTGCACGGGGTGCTGTTAGAGACAGCAGGGAGGCCTGGGTGGCGGGGGTGGAGTGCGCGAGGGAGGAGTGAAGGGAACACAGGGCAGGAGCGAGCGCTGGCCTTGCAGGCTTACGTGCCTAGAGTGAGTGCTTTGCATTGTTTTCTTCATGTCGAGGGGAGTCGCTGGATGGTTTTAGAAAATGAAACATCATGGTGTAACTTGACATGTTCAAAAGAATCACTCACTCAACTACCAACCAGGGGATTGATTGTAAGTTTCCAAAAATAGAAACCAGGTGAGAAGCTACAGCCAGGGAAGAAAAGATGGTGGCCAGAACCGAAGTGGTCCTAGTGAAGGGAGTGAGAAAGGTTGATACTGGGAACACATTTTAAAGGTAAAACTGGCAGTCTCTCAACAAATTAATGGATGTGGGATCTGAATAAATATTGATTCCAAAGATTTGGGCATGAGGAACAGAGGGCATGGTGATGTCATTTTCTCAGAAAGCAAACGTTTGTGGAATGCAAAAAATTGTGTTCGAGTTTGAAAAAGTTAAACTTTTATTGGAAATGCAAGTGCCAATTAGATATGAGCTTAGAGCTCAGATAAAAAGTCAGGGTTATAGATACAGTTTGGAAGTTATATGCTACAATATTGTTTTAGAAGTCATGTGCGTGTCCATGGGATTCAAAGCCATGTCTACAGGATTGCCGAGGATGGGAATGTGGGTAGGGAAGAGAGGAGGCACAAGACAGAGCCTAGAGCTGTGTGATGTTCAGTGGTTGAGAAAGGATGCAGCCAGGGAGACTGGAAAGGAGCAGTCAGTGTTCGAAGGAAATGAGGTGGGTGATGTCCCCAAAACTAGGGGAAGAGCAAACTTCAAAGAGGAGGAAGTAATCAACTATGTCACTGCTGAGAGTTTGGATAAGATGGAGACTGAGAATTACCATTTAAAATTGTCAATTTGGAGATCATTAGGGATCCTAACAGAAGTATTGGGTTGGCCAAAAGTTTGTCTTTTTCCATAAAATGGCTCTAGTAGTGCTTAGTTGTCTTTAGCTTCATTTGAAACAATTCTGTTAGATTCTATTTTGACAGCTGTCATATCAGCAAGCATTTAAAAAACATAAAAATTGGTGCATTTTTGTGTAGCCACTTTAATATTGAACATGGAAGAAAATAAGCGACATCTTTGGCATATTATGCTTTATTATTTCAAGAAAGGTAAAACACAACTGAAATGTAAAAAGCAAAGATTTCTGCAGCATATGGAGACGGTGTTGTGACTGATGAAACGTGTCAGAAGTGGTTTGTGAAGTTTCATGTTGGAGATCTCTTGCTGGACAATGCTCTATGGTCGGGTAGGCCAGTTGAAGTTGAAAACAATCAAATCAAGACATTGAGAACAATCAACATTCTACCACGTGGAAAATAGCCAACACACTCAAAAATATCCGAATCAGTAAAGTTATTGATGAAAATGAAAAGTGTGTCTTATTTTACAGAAAAAAACTACACGTACTTTTTGGCTAACCCAATACTTTCAGCGCAGTGTTAGGAGAAAAAGACTAATTGCACACAAAAGAGAATTGCAGAAGTAGATAGGACAGGGAAAACAACTCCTCTGAGATATTCATTATATAAGGGAACCAGAGAGCTGTGACTGGTGGGAGTTGAAGTCAACGAAAGGTTTTGGTGCTGTTTTACGGTGGGGATATTATACATGCTTCCGTGCACATGAGAGGTAGCCAATACACAGGAAAAATTTGATGATGGTGAGAAAAAAATAATTCTAGGAGTAAAGTCTCTGAGATGGAGAGAGGAAATTGGATACAAATGTGCAACATTTCTCTGCTGATCTTAGGAGCATGGGAAGCTCAGACAGTACAACAGGAGACAGTTGAATAACCAGGAAAAAACATGTAGGCAGACTGGAATATTTGCTGATGAACGCAGAAATTATCTTCCGATAGCCTCTCTTTCCTCAGTAAATCCCAGAGAGCAGAGACAAAGAGTTTTGGGACTTTAGGGGTGTATTAGCTGCATATTGCTCTGTAACAATAGTGTCGTAAATTTAGCAGCTTGAAACAATGCAGATTTATCTTCTCCTAACATTTTGGGTCAGAACTCTAAGCATGGTTTATCCAGTCATCTGAAAGGCTGAGATAAGGCTGTTGGCCAAAACTATATTCTCAAGACTTGACTGGGGAAGGATTCACCTCGAAACTCGTGGTTGTTGGCAGGATTCAGGTACTTGCAGAATGAAGGGCTGAGGGCCTTAGTTTCTTGCTGGCTGTTGTCTGGTCACCCTCAGTTCTCTGTCATGTAGACCTTTCAAATAAGGTGTGTGTATCATCAAAACCAGCAAGGAAGAGAGTTTCCCAGCCAAATATACATCATAATCTTACATATCATAATCAGAGATGTGACACAGAGATGTGAAATCAGAGAAGTGACATTTAGTCACTTTTGCAGTCCTGGAAAGGTTAGAAGCAATTCACAGGTCCTGCCCATGTCTAAGGGGAAGAGATTATACAAAACTTGAGTACCAGGAGACTGGGATAACTGAGGTTATCTCAGAGTTTGTCAGCTGCAAGAAAGAATGGAAGCTGAGTCAAATTAAGAAATATTCAGTGCCATGTGGAACTAACTTGAGAAAGAATAAGAGATTTGGACTTCATGTCAGGGGGACTAAGATAAAGAGGACTATAGGACACAGTGTTATTTGTACTGATGGTATCTTATGGAGAGAGAGATGATCATACATTATTGTAGATCCTTCTTGGCATTTGTTCCAAGTAAGCTTGGGATGATGTTCCAAGTAAGCTTGGCAGATAAGAAATCATGGTCACAGTGAAAGTCAGCCAAGCTTTGTCACCTTCCCCCACAGTTCAGTAGAAAGCAGGGCAGGAGCTAGGAGAAGGGGTTCTTTCCAGTAGCTGTTAGCTGCCATTCAGCATGTCATTGTAGTGCAATTGAGCACACACAGAGGCAAACGGTTTAAATCCTGCTCCTACGGCTAGCTCTAGCTCACTCCGCTGCCGTGCAGGCTACTGTGTTTCATTTACCACAACTAGTGGCAGACAACTCCAGGAGGTCGAGGCTACTATTATTTGCATGTTACACAGGGGAAACTACAAATGAAGCTAAAGATAGCTCCTTTGCCCTACAGGGATGTTTCAGAAGGTTCATAAGACAACAAAGCTAAATAAAGCACAGTCAGAAGATATTCACAAAATATTAGCCACAAATATCATCCTCACCTATGATGAATCAATGTGCTCTAATCAAAACATACGTAAGGAGTCATGCAACTTCAAGTTCATCTCAGAGTTTGTAATTTATAAAAATACGTGCTAGATCATCTCAACTAAAATTTAGTTGCAAAGACCACAAAATTCAAGGCAGACTATAACATATAAAATTACTTTGGTAATTTTTTAGATTACAGGATTAAAGAGAGAATTTAATAAGATATGGCATCCTACTTTGTGTCACAGTAATTGAACTATAAAAACATCTGATCTGGAGAAATGTCCTTTGAACCATTAAGCTTTTTATTAGAAAGAAAGAAAGAAAAAAGAAGGAAGAAAGGAAAGAAGGAAGGAAGGAAGGAAGGAAGGAAGGTAGGAAGGAAGCAAAAAGAGGGAAATGAAGTGGGAAAGACAGAAAGCAAGGGAGGAATGAAGAGCAAGAGAACAAAAAATGGAAAGAAAAAAGAAAAAGAGGCCCTAGAGAAATTCTTAAAATTTTGAAAATGAAGCACATTTAAGCTGATTTCCAAGGTGCTCATTAATTTTTTAGTGAAAGTGGCATTAATAAATTGTGAGCTCACATGAAGCTAGTTAGGTAAAATAGAATTGTCAAATAAAAGAATATTTTATTTCTTAGAGCATAGTAATTAACATTAAGAAGTCATGATGATTCTAAATGGTGAATAAAAACACCTTTTCCTAGAGTTTTTGGAAATTGCACAATAAGGAAGAAATATTTCAGCTTATGAATTCTTGGATTAATGTCTACAAAAGATAAAAATTCAAAAAGACTGACATTTTTCAGGGCATCATTAAAGAAAATCTGTATGTTTTCAGCTATCTTAATATGATGCCATAAAGTTGACCAACAAAAAGGAACATGTCAACTAGTGTAAGCCATGAAATTAAAGAAAAGTTTTGGGTGCTTCATATATGATAAAGAGGTGACTGAGATCAGTCTACATGGTGTTATAATCACATCTGCAAAAACAATCAGATATTATTCAAATGAAATGAATGGCTTATAAGAGAAACATTTATGATAGAAAAAGTTGGAGAAGGTGCAGCATACAGGAAAAATCTATATTAATTGGTGTTAGATATTACTTGATTTTGTAAGCATATAAATCTGAAGTTCTCTCAAAACTGTCAGCTTATGGGACTATTCGTACATCCTCAGATATACATGTCACTTTTTCTCATATGATTTGGCATTATTTTCCAGGAAAACTGTGTTACCACTCAGAAATAAATCATTTGAAAAATGTCACACTAGAGCGTCTCGAACATTTGTTTCTGTGTGTGACGAGTGGCACTCCTAGACAGAACTCCTCAGCCGGACCCATCGGAGCAGCTGTCCCCAGCTCCACCTGACTCAGAGTTTCAGCCACACTCAGCCACACCACAAGTGCCTGACTCCCGAAGGAAGGTGCTCATGATGTACACGTGCAGCCACAGCTGCTCTGCTTATGCCAGCAGCCCACAGGTGGCAGACCACTGGCTAACAGGCTTAGTTATTTTTCCCTTCTTACCTTAAGCCTCATTTCTGTTCTATCCATTGGTCTTTAGTGTATTGCTCACCCACAATTGAAACTCAGATAGTTTCAGGCCTCCAATTATAACCCCTTATAGAAACTCTAATCCACAGCAAAGTTCTTGTGTGTTTAATGAGTTCCCAGAACATGTCAAACCTTTCAGAAATTACAACCATAAAATCTGTTTTACACAGGAGCATACTGTGGAGTTTGGCTGATGAAGATTCAATGATTAGATGTAAATGTGGGCAGGTTATTAATTGCTGTTTTCTTCAATTAGGAAGCTCATTGAATCTATTTCAAAATCCATGTAATGTATTTAACATAGCACTTGGCACATAACAAGAACTTAGAAATGCCGTGAAATATTTTCCTTGTTTGTCCTTATGTCGGGTACTTAGACTTTAAAACTTAAAAACGACTCTTCTGTGGATGTTTCCTGAGCCCTTCAGAGGACTGACTCTCTCCTTCCCACGCTTCCGTATCCACCTCTGTTTTGAGACTTACAACTCTTTCAATTCCATGACATAAAACAAAGTAACTCAGCTTAATGAAAAAGGGAGGTTTCCTGGCTAATGCAATGGAACCAAACGGCGCAGTTCAGGGGCGAACTGGAGAGTTCAAAATGCCGTCCTGACTTGGCCTCTCCACTCTCTCTCTTGCTTCCATCTCGGTGTTGGCTTTCTTCTCAGACAGAGCCTTCCACGTGGGATAAAATAAATCAACCAAGTGCTCCAAGTGTAACAGAGTGCAGCCAAGAGGGGGGGCCGAAATAGGGATTTGGAATGGGGTCCAAAACTCAAGGTGTCCAGGGAATATTAGAAAGATATATAGGATGTCCTTGCCCCTCCCTCACAGGTGTGAGTTGGGGGAAGGGACACATGGTGCAGGAACATGCAGAGCTGTTTTGCATAGCAACAGCTTTGTAGCTAACCTCTGTCATGGTCATTTAACATATCTATAATCTTTAACTGGTTGCATAGATATGTTAAATAGCTGTGGCCCTGCTTTGAGCCAGGACAATAGGAGTGACTTCCACCCAAGATGTAACTGGGAGCAACTCCCCCTGGTTACAGTGCCTGCGTGAGAGCTTGGAGATGATTGGCTCTACACCATGGGGCCACATCTGCCTGGATCCACTATGGCAGCCCAGTAAAGCTGGAAGGATATGGGAGTGCTGGCAAGTGTAGTCGATTGTGGGAAGAGTTGGAAATGGGGCTGCAGAGGAAGATTGGCTCGGGGATTTAAACCCAGATGGCAGCCATTAAGTGCCGCAGCCTGCTGCGGCTAGGGTGGTCGTGAGTCAGGTGAGGAATGATAATAATGGAGAGGGCCAAGACTCTGATGGTAATGGCGAGTTTATTGCAATGGCTGGAGCCTTTTTATGCAAGCCACAAACAAAGAACAATGAGTGACCTTAAGAGTTACGTCTTTGGTACATGATGCATATGCCCAGACTATGTTCCTTCTTGCGCACGGGAACAATCAGATAGCTAGCAGTTGGGAGGCAGTCAGGACTCAGAACGGCCTTGAGGCCAGAAACTAGGTTTCTATCACCACTCCCGCGGTGAGAAACCCTCTCCTTAACCCCTTATGGCCGCTGGGCCCCTACAATTAAGGGGGGAACCACGTGGTTTTGCCAGAGTGCAGACCCCACAGCTTTGCAGAGGAGAACCATGCGGCTTGATCCTGGTCTATGACACAGCTAATGGTGTTGGGAGCCTGATCTACTTCTTTTCTGGAGATACGGTACCCCAAATTAGGGCAGAGGGAGAAGGAAGCACTGTGTGCATCTGTGGGTATCCTAAAGGACTTTGATATTTTAATGAAAACATTAGGTCACTACTTTAAGTCTGTATAGCTTTAAATAAACATTTCCTTTCCTTTTCACAAATCTCTGGCATTGAGAGACATCTTTCCTCTGGCAGCGGACAATGCGAACCTAGTGGGGGTACTTTTGGTAATAGTATATCACACCCCCCTTTGGCCCTGTTCTGTGAGATTTTCGCATCCCTGGGTGGGCCAATAATTGCTCTCCCGCCCCCCGCCCCGTCTGTTCTGTAACACAAGCTTATCATTTTTAGAGCTCAGCTGAGCGTGGTTTACACCCTAGCCCTGGAGCAATGGCAGTCTGCATCGTCAGTCCAACCCCGAAACAGGGATGAATAATTCCACCAGGACCACATGGACTAGGGAAGGCGGTGGATCCTCATATAGAAGGGACAGAACTTTTATCAGAAAGAGTTAAGGGACACTGGATACGCAGGAAAAAAACAGGTATCGTGTAAAGAAATGTCTTTTTGCTTTTAAATTGTGAACTCTTTAGGCATGGAAATAGTGCTTTCTTTCTAGTTCATCATCTAAAAGCAAGCACACTGCGTGTTACATGGAAGTAGGAGGTGCAATAAAAAACAAAATAGAGTGGTCAGCGGAGGCCTCCCTGGGAAGATGACATTTAAGCAAAGACTTGAGGAAGGTGAGGGACAGTGTGCTGTATTTGTCAAAACGATGAAACTAACATGGGTTCCATCAGACTGGATTCCGACTTCAGCAGTCGCTCCCACAGTGTCCTTTAACTGTTCCAGGATCCAGTCCCAGACACCGTTTGCCTGTGGCTGTCCTGTCTCCATAGTCTCCTCTGGACCATGATGGTTTCTCAGTCTCTCCTTGTTCCATGACCTTGACAGTTTTACGGAGTACTGGGTAGGTATTTTGTAGAATGCCTCTCAATCTGAGTGTATCTGATGTTTTTATCTCACGTACATGCTGGGGTTATTGTTTTTCTTTGTTGTTGCATTTTGTTTGGTTTTGTTTTTTAAAGAAAGACCACCACAGAAGAGCATGGATTTGAAGTCAGAGAGAAAATTTTGTTTGTTTATGGGAATGATCCATTAGAAGACGGGAGACTTAATGATGCGGGAGTGAACGAGACGCATGGTCACAGTAATGCCTTTGAGCAGACAAGAGGAAATTGGATTCAGAACCCAGGGGGAGAGACTGGCCTTAGATGAAAACAAGGGCCCTTTATTCATAGTTGAAAAAAGGGCTGACAGTTACAAGCACAGATGATGCATTCCACATAGTGTGTGTGGTCTTGGAAGCTTGTGCACATTTTCTTTTGATTGTGTATTAGTTTTCTATTGCTGTGTAACAAATTATCACAAATGTAGCAGCTTAAAACAACATATTTTATTACTTCAGTTTGCATGAGTCAGGATACCTGTCATGACCTAAGTAGATTCTCTGCAGAGGTTCTCACGGGGCTGTAATTAAGGTGTCAGCTAGGGCTGAGGGCACCGGAAGCTCAGAATCCTCTTCCCAGCACATTTGTTAGGGGGGTGAATTTCTTTCAAGCTATGGACTCATGGTGGTTTGCTTCTCCAGGCCTGCAAGTGTGTCTCCAATGTCTTTTGTCTCTAATGTCTGGACTTCTTTTAAAGGGCTCACCTGATTAAGTCAGCTCACCGAGGATGAGGATTACCTACCTTTTGGTTAACTTAGTCAACTGATTAGGGATCTTAATTACAATCTCAAAGTCCCTTCGCCTTTGTAATAATCTGTTAAATTATAGCTCCTGCCCACACTTTAGGGGCAGAGATTATATAAGGGGAAGGCTCACTATGCATCTTTAGTCACTTGTACTTTCTTACTAAAGTAGGAAGATCACAAGTTGTCTAGGCAGAGGAGAAAGAAGTGGAGGTTTGAGAAAATGGGGAAATGAATGAAATATATCTAAGAAGGAGTGTACACTTTGATGCTTAAACAATCTCTTCAAGATTTGTAGGGCTTCAGCCCTGGCCAGTGTGGCTCAGTTGGTTGGAGCGTCATCCCACAAATGGGAAGATTGTGGGTTCAATTCCTGGTCAAAGCACACACCTAGGCTGTAAGCTCGGTCCCCTGTTGGAGCACATGCAGAGGGCAACTGATATTTCCCTCTCATATCAATGTTTCTCCCGCTCTCCCCATCCTTTTCCCTCTCTTTAAAATCAGTAAGTATGTCCTCAGTAGAGGACAAAAATAAATTAAAAATTTAAAAAAATTGTAGGGCTCCTCCAGCGTGTGATTTCCTAGGATAATGGCATATCCAGCCCAATCCTCATATTTTAATCAACTGCTAAATATTCTGAAAGGTATTTGTGGGAGTTGGTCATAAACAGTAAGAGAAAATTGATTCTACTGCCTTTACGATTTATTGATCTATGAGGAATTATGAATAATGGAGAAAAGAGATTAATATTCAACACGTTTTTGTAAATCTTAATATTGTTTGAAAAGCATGTCAATATTGAGCTTTTAAAAATTTCTCATGCATGTTCTGTTTTAATAGCAGTATTAAATTTAGCAAAAATATTTAATGGGAAGAGCAAAGAGATTATGCAAATAGCTCTGAAACTATGACTATCTCAAACATTATACTTGTTAGAGTAAATGACTGATTAAAAGTCTGTTTAACTGGGATAATTCTAGAATTTCTGCCACTAATATGTTAAATCAACACCAACAGCCTTACTTTTAGGTAACGATAGTTTGTTTTTTCTGTTTGCTATACAGAGGTTGCTCAAATTGACTTTGTGTGAAAGGCTCATTGACCAAAAAACAACTTATGAAATGGAACTACAATTTTATTTTTAATGTTTTAGTTAATAAATATAAAAGAAAAATTTATATATTTTTCCCCTGTATTATTTGTCTACAACCATAAAATCGTGGAACACATCTACAATCTTTTTGTAAGTAGCCCAGGAGTAATACAATAACATTAAGAAATATTTATGAATAGGAACCTCTGTGTAACATTCTGTTGTGTATGCAGTGCTTCGTATGAACCTATGTTCAGTTCAACAAGCATTTAATTCACAACTACTCTGTGCTAGGCACTGGGGACATAAAGGTGGAAAAGACACGGTCGCTAATCGGCTCCTAGGATACAAGAAATTCTACATTTCTCTAAATTTAGTGTTGGATCCATGACAGTGCTTTTCAAAAATTTGCTTATCTATTTTTTCCTGTGTATACTTAATGTTCTTTAACAAGTATAACCAAAGATATGTCCTACCCTCAAGGTGCTTATAGCAGAGAAAAAGACACTCATGCATAAAAGCTTATCTCAACAAAGAGTAGCAAGTGCTAGAAGTGTTCTCAGTGTGCCTAGTCAGTGTGAGTGTAGGGAAAGGGCTGGGTGTAGGGAAATGCTTCTAGATAAGTTGACCTTATAGTAAAATGATAGTTTGTTCAGGTCTAACTCTATTCAGCTGTGGGGCATTGCTAACTTCCTTAAGTATAGTTTCTCTAAATGCAAAAGAAATAAAGGCTATGTCAGAATGTTGATGAATTTTTGCATAAAAAAATACAATACTTACTAAGGTGTTTGATACACATTACGTATTAGAAATCTTTTCTTCCTTTGCTTTTTGGTCCTACTCTCTTCCTTCTTCCAGTAGGTGTAAACGAAGTGAGGAATAATATGAGCTCTCTCTCTCTCACACACACACACACACACACACACACACGCACGTGCGCACAATCTTCATGTCTTATAAAATAAGTTGTGTTTGGTAATCCCTCTGAAATACTGTAAAAGAAATTTTAATTAAAAAAACTGATGAGACTATCACTGTAGGCATAGCACGATAATGGGACATCTTATATACCTTGTGAAGAAATTTGTGCTTTATTTTGTAGGTAATTGGGAGAATGAAGTTGACTTTGATTGTAGAGATTGATTTAAAATAGTTAATACTCTAGACATAAACTAGTTGAGAAAACAAGCGAAGTGAAAAATGTTCATGTTCTGGATATAGACAGATGGTACAGAGAGAGTAGATGTGGTAACTGTCTAGGGGAAAGAGGAACCAGTACTTGGTGTCTGATGGGATTTAGGGCCTGAACGTGTGATAAGGAAGAACCCTAGGTTTCTGGTGGTGTGGCTGAAATGATGTCACGAATTGAGACAGGGAAGAAGAGACTGAGGAAGACGAGCTGTCCTGCCAGCGGATGTGGAATTGTTGGTCATATTGCAAAGACAGGCTTAAATGTGTAAGAAATTGCCAAATGGTTTTTGAAAGGTGAAATACTTTACACTACCACCAGAAAAGAGTTTTAGCATTGTTATCTTTTTAATTTTAGCCATGTGTACGAGTGAATTGTGCTTTGGCATGATACTGGAATCATAAACCAGAAAGATCTATCTTAGAACCTCAGGAAACTTGTTCTTGATGCATTAGAGGCAAGGTGCTGATAAAGATATCATTCAGAATGTTGTTGTGTCCTCTTTATGAGAACCCTCAAAAGGAATTCTCCTAATACCAAGGCAGCTATATTTTTTCTTGAGAAATTTATTTGTATCTTATACCATGGACATTACACAATATATAGATGACTAGATGTCATTTATATATCATTTACTCAAAAGTTAAGAGTTAAACTTGTGACTGCCAGTAGGGCAGTTTATTTACCCTAACACTCAGTTTGCATTTAATGCTGGGCTCAGTAACTGTACTCCTATCCATGCTCTACTTTTCACTGAGAGCATATATGTTCTTATATGTT
The DNA here is from genome assembly GCA_004027735.1 of Carollia perspicillata. NCBI lineage: Eukaryota > Metazoa > Chordata > Mammalia > Chiroptera > Phyllostomidae > Carollia > Carollia perspicillata. The sequence goes on along the minus strand of PVKM010002041.1, from coordinate 55,106 downwards.
CTAATAAATCACTAATATCCTTTTTGAAACAAAGTAGATAAAAAAGGTAGGCAAGCTGAGCGAGAAAGATAGGATGGTTCAATGGCAGGTAGGCAGCAAAAGGACTGAAAGTAACAACAGGTTGCAGTAAAGAGAGCTAGAATTAAACCCAGTTACGTACAGTTATTTTGTTTTGTTTTGTTGTTTTTGTTTTCCTGCCTACTTGCCAGGCTTCAAAAGCGGATTCAAATCTTATAAGCAAGAGAACAAGAGCATCCCAGGTCCCTCTCAGTGAATATACATTAATTCAAATCAGTATTTAAAAACCAAATTGGGAGGAATAATAGAGAAGACTGTCCAACAGATATGAACCCAACTCACTCATTGGGGTGCCTTAATTTCTGATCTTGCATCAGATAAGACCCGAGAAAAATCATCACAGAATCAGAATCCTCATCAATTCACTTTCACTGACTTGTCTTTTATTGTAATATACTTGGAATTTGTCTGATAGTCATCACAATGACTAGTTACACAAAATCCTCAAATATTATAAAATGTTGAGAATATTTTTATTAAAATAGTTTTACATTCTTTGTATGAGAGGTCACAGATTAGTGACCCATGGCATAAATCACATCAGCAGATGTTTTTTTAAAACTTTACATTATTTGCCAGCAAGTTATGGTTAGAAAAACTTATGTACATGCACAGGCATAAATGCACCCTCATTTTAGCTGCAAAGGGCAACACAGACAGGAGCCGAGGAGCAACTACTCCTTCTGGGTGAGATTGTCCAGTCTCCAGGACTTCATCTCGAGTCTTAAACCTGGTACAGTTGTGTACATTACCTCACAGGTTCCTGTAGATTTTGCATTTTGACGCTAGATATGTCTATTTGAGAAATTTATTTTAAAATGTATCAACAAAATAAAGTGTGCCTCATATAGGAAAGAAGGTGCTTCTTTTCTGGCAATAACAACAATATACAGTCCTACCTTGGTACTTGTCAGCTTCAAAAAGCATCAAACCCTGTACTTGTCACATTTTGACAAGAAAAAAAAGTTTCAGGACTTGGTGCTTTCTTGGGACTCACAGCATTTGCTAGACTTGTATGAGTCATGATGCTGCCCCACAAGAGAAAATGCATCATCGTTCTATACTTGTCGGTTTTGGCACTTGTCATGAGTTCCAGAATGGACTAATAACCAGTACTGAGGAACCACTGTAATATTAACTACTCAGAAGCTCAATACCAAGTGTGTAGTCAATCATATGTACTAGTACTGTATGTGCAATTTTTAATTATATCATTCATAATCTATGTATTAATTTTGTAATTATTTTTGTGGAAAAGTATTTCAAGTCCTTTTAGGAATTAGTCAGGGTATAGTCAGGGCATACATATTCTAATAAGAGTAAACATTACCTGACTCTATTTAAGAATGACTCAAACTAAGAAATGAAATGAGGAAATAACATATACTATCAAAACATTTTATTTGGGGATTAAATGAAGTCTAACTACAAATAAATAATCCTCATATGAAGAAAAATAAAATAGAATTGGTGCTCAATTCCTGTTCGTATCATTGTCATTAAGTGTTTTTCTTACAAAATGCCTAAAAAGTGAAGAGCATAATTTTCAAGAACTTACTTTAACTAAATAAATATAGCAACACAGTAAATTGTCAAGAAGATAGTAATCAGATTTGCAGTTGACTTTTTACATGGAGTCAGGGATTAGATTGTTCCATTTTAATGGTCTGCAACGTGGCTAATATGAGTCTGGGTAATTAAAAGACAACATATAGAACAGTAGTTTTCAGTGAGTATTTATTTAGCACGTGAAAACAAGCCAGCGGTAGTAAGCTACTCCTAGGTGGCTGTGTTCAAACATATAAATTCTAAAATTTACTACATGCTTTACAATGGAATATCTTCTATTTTTCTATTTTGCATTTGATATTTTCAAGATCATGGTCAAGACCACATTACATTAGATACAATTATCAATTAACATAATGATATAGTGGTTTTTGATAATGGTTTTTGTAAAACTGACTAAAAATACATTTATGCATAGACAATTATAATTAATGTATTTATTTTAAATGTTATGAGTAGCTGAAATTTATCACTTTGTGGTGTTTAAAGTGATCTTTGATCAGATTTCTATCCTATTCTTTCAAAAAGTTAAAGACAAAAACAAAAAGCATGATTTACTCATATACCACAGGTTGAATAATATGTAGAATTATCTTACATGATACATCATTGCTTTGTGCCATGAAATAGTTACTTCAATGTAGTAGCTTCTAAAATGCTTATCTTTATGTTTACATTTATTGTTAATTTTGTATATAAATTGAGAAACTTGAAATTCAATATATCTGAGGCTTTTAAGTGAAGTCTAGAATATTCAGGAGAAGTTCCACAATGTTTCGAGTTTAGTAAGCTTTTAGATCTATGACTAATTGCTTATTAAGTCTCAAATATTTTATCTTTTGATGCCATAATTTAAATAGTAATTGTGTAACAGAAGCTAATCATATTGAAAACTGCTCCTCCCTTCACTGATAGCTGCAATAGAATGGCACAACTTTTTTTTTTTTTTGATTTACTAAGAATAAATTAGTCTCAGTAATTAAGCCAAAGTAGTCCCTGAATTTTCAAATTTAATAGCCTTACATTAGACATACAGTAATATTTAGCTTTTATGTGGTTATATAACAGTCAGTATAAAATTTAGTTTGAAGTACATTTTTAAAAACAGGAATATGAGCCAAAAAACTCTTTTGCCTGTGGCTACATCAATTTTTTATTTTGAAATTGTAAATATTTATAAAAATAACTGAAATTTGCTAGTGGTAAATAGAGTATATAGTTCTGTACTGGGAGACATGAGAGTGCTGACCTTAATTCAAAATTGAGATGCAGATTTTCAAGCACTGTTTCTGCCACTATAGAGTTTAAGAACAGTCATAAGATTTAAATTGAGTAACTGAGTGCTTTGAAAAACCACAAGGTTATGAACTTAGGAAGTTTTTCAGGTGGCTTGTTACTTTTGCTGTTTTGGAGAAAGATCAATGTCCTAGAGGATGTCAGAGCTCATACAGGATTATACCTAAAGGATAGAATAGCACAACGCCTCCTGAATTAAAAAAGGAAACGCTTGTGTCTGTGTGTAACTCAGATTCACAAGTTTCAACAGTGTGTGCAATTGAAGATACTACTTTGTAAGTGCTGCATATCTCAAATAGAGAAGTTATACAGAGTGTGACTGAATACTACTTTTCACCTGTTGACAAGAAATAAAATAAGGCATTTCATAAATAGAAAGGAATAGATTTTCATATCTAAGATACGAAATATTTCATGTATGCTTTTATTAGATGAAAGTTCACTACTCCATATAACAAAACAGTCATTTTTAGTATACATTCTTAAAACAAAAACAACTTAACATATTACTGACATAAACATTACTAACGACCAGTTTTGACATTACTAGTCCTTAAGGGGAGCAAAGAAGTAAAGATTTGGTCTCTACACTGTCAATACAACTGGACTCCTTAAACCATAAAATAATTCATTATGATTCATGAATTGCATATATTATACTGCCTTCCTTTTAACAGTTATTTTAATTTATTGAATGAAAACCTATACTTTTAAAATTAGGAAATCATTCTTTGGTCTTATTTACTTGTGATCAAACTATTTCTAGTCAAATGGTAAAAGCAACTATAATAAATACCTGAAGAAGAGTTTGAAAGCATTCCTCCCTAAGAATAGCAAAACTATTAGAGATAATTCTTCCTAATAACTTTTTTAAAGGAAAAAAGGAATATAATATTCATATAATTATAAATCAGTAAACCATTATGTGATCAGATTCCAAACATCTTTCCCTGGATGACAACTTTCTGCAATGAAGACAAAATCTGTTTTATGTTACTTTGAAATCTGACTGACTATCACTGGCTGCTGGGGTGACGTGCTGGAACCACCACAGAGGTCAGAGGCAAGCAGTGCTGTAGTGGAGTTTCTATTTCTGCAGCGGGGGCAGAACAGGAAGGGGTGGGGTGTGTGTGTGGAGGATTTGCTGACCTTGTTCTTATACACTCTCCCTTAATCTTAGAACTATTTCATAAAACTAATTTATCATATTGGGTTCAAATATACAACATATGCAATGATAAAAATTCCTCCACAGTAGATATTTCTCTAACTAAACTTTAATAAAACATGGTATATTATAAAATATTATTAGGTATGGCATATTTAGAGTTATCCCTCCAATGATATATAGTGGCTAGCTAGATATTAGAAAAAAAGTCCACAGGTTTGAGTATTCCTATGAAGATGCTTGGTTACATTGATCAGTACAGTGATTTTTTCCTTTTAATTTCTTGTAGAAAATAGATTATTACTATCGTACTAATTTCCTGAGGCCTGACCGTTCTATGAGAATGGCAAATTCTTAAGTTGTAAACATGTTATTTTACTTCAAAACCACAGCTTAAAAATAAATTTCATCCTCTGATAGGCTATTTTATAATAAATTCCATGGCCAATTTGTTTCAGAATGTGTTAATACTCTGAAGATTTATATGTATTTTGGTTTACTATTACTCTATTGCTTCTCTTTAATAAATAAGAAATAATATTCAAGTGATAACATATATATTAGATTTTTTATTGTAGTTCTAGTTAAAAATATTAACTGAATAATATAATGTATTCTATGCTCTAGTTTTTAAAGTAAAGAGATTCATTCTTAGCTAGCATACAGGTGATTAACCTGTCACAATATGACAAATAACTACCCACAAATATTTAACCTAATTGGAACCATACAAGTATAATGATTAAAATTGGAATATTATTATATATAATAACTAAGTCTTGTCTTTTAAATAGAATATTATTTCTATCATTGTGTTAATCAAATGTCAAAACTTCAGGAATGAATTTAAGACATAAACAAATTTTCATTTCTATGTCCCTAAAATCCTATACAAAAGCTAAGTAAATAATGTACTTTTGGTATAAACAGCTTAAAATATTAACTGAAGGCAATCCAAAAATAGTATCAACTTTTTTCTTATCTAACAGTCGGTCTCTCTTATTAAACTGAAAGACATGGTTAATATGACAACAAGTTAAAGACTGACCACATACTCTGAACATGGTAACATTTGGGGCATTATATCTTTATAATAATTTCAAAACAACTATATGCTTCTTGAATAAGACGCTATCATTAACTTTTATAAAAGAACTTCCTGTGGGTCTAAAATCTGGGACTCAGCGCCGCACAGCAGACACACTAGAAACCCAGCACACCTAGCATGCTACAGGTACCCGGAAGGCTGCAAAGGAGGGTTTCTTGGGCTGCGGAAAGCAGGCCTTCCTAACAAGGCCTGGTTCACAGTGAGGTTTAAGGTATATGATTTTATTTTTCTTAAGATTTATTATTAAAAAGTTACCCAGAATCCAAACCCTAATACAATAAAGTTGATTGAATCACTGAAAAAACTGAGAGATGAAACACGTACATTATCTTTCAGGTCTCTTTTTCTTCAATATATAGAGAAAATGCACAATTCTATGTCTTTGGGCCAGAATACAAGTAGGGTTTAACTGTGTGCTCATTACTCTACATAACAAGCAAGTATCCATTGTGAATAAAAATTAAATTGCTATGAAAGCAGAGTTTCAATGTTGGTCAGAACATTAGCAGATGACGGCACAGGGAATGTTTCTGCACAGTTTCTCTCAGGTATTTTCTCAGTGCAACATTGTGAAGGGTGGCAACAAAAACATTATTATTACCTGTGCAAAAGTACAAATCATTTTCATAAAAGATAACAGTAACAATGTGAACGAATTTTGACAGTTTTCTTTCCATAACACAAAACCAAAGGCATTTATTGAAATGAGGTGACGTCTAAAATTATTAAATATTAGTGCATTAAGAAACAGGCAGCTGGTTTTCTGATGCATAAGTTGTTCTTTCCTTACTGTATTTTTCAGACCACTTGCGAGTTAGTTCTAGATAATGACTTGGTTTATGCGGCCAGTAATCCAGGTACACTGTGTTACTGGTTCTTTTGGGAACAGCTTTTTCAATCTGAGTTCCTTCATGCCACTCATTAAAAGAAGTGATGGAAATTACACTGGGGTGGGTTTGGAGTGCAGTACTCAGGGCCGTTTCATAGTACTTCCCATTGACTCGGTTCCGAGTATTCTGAGTGTTCCATGGACGGATGCTGGTATCTATGTATCCTGGGCCCACACTCGGGATAAATATTAGTTGGAAGTGATCACAAAATAATTTTAACCTGCCCCAGTTCTCATATGATGAGCCATAAGTAAAGCCATTTGTGGCAAAATATGTGTAAATTCCATTAAAACCACTTTGAAGGATATCATATTTATGTTTGTCTTCTACTAGAAGTGCAATAAACAATGCATCATAAGGAGAATTGCGAATGCTCCAAGGCCCTGAGACGGTTAACAGATTGGCCCACTGTTCAGGCTTTGTGATGTACGAATCATAAATGTAAAACATAGGAAGAGAATTGCCCGTCTTAGTCTTGTACCTGTAAAAGGCCGGATGGTTTCCATACCTAGAATATAAACACAGGTAAAAGCAAATGAATACTAACAATTCATTTACCATAGACAATAATTATGTACTGAAAATGAAGGTAATTATAGTTTATACACACTGTTCACCTTCCCTGGAGAGTCAGTTGTATAAGTGTAATTATTAAAAGTGCATTTCAATTTTATACATTAGGAAATGAGATACTGGATATTACCAAACAAGAAGTCAATGATGTTCTATTGAGGTACACATGTTGACTAACACCATGAAAAGCCCATTTTCCACATGACAATATAAACTGCTTTTTTTGTATCAGTGACAAATGGCCCAGTGTTTCTGACAAGTTTCTCTGTGAGAGTATGGCACCTGTCACACACTGTTATCAGTCACACCCTTGAACGAAATGAAGCTGGATTAATAGACTGTTTACTTGTAGTCAGACTAAATATAAATAAAATACTAGATGTGGGCCCATGACTATAAAAGCAGTTCACATTTTATTATCTGAGCCTTCTTTTAAAGAGAACTGTATAATCATAAAATTAAAAAAAAATACAATTTAAAATGTTGGTATAAAGAAAACATAAATAGCCTAATAAACAAAGTAAAATAATAGAGACAATCTTTATTCATACAGAAAGGAAACTATAAGGAACTTCAGAAATGTTTCTCAAAATGATTGCAATATTTATTACCAAATTAGTTTATAGACATAGAAGAAACTCACTTGTCTATAATATATTTGACATTTTCATACATGTTCTGATCATCTCGATTGCTATATGGTTCGATGTGGAAAGTGACCTAAAACAAAAACAATGATTAGAGGAAAAAATTATTTATGATGTAAAGGTATATCCCATATTTTAAGTTAATCCCTCGATTTAATAGCCTTAATTTAAAATAGTTACTGAACATAGACGTTATCAGAGAATTTTAATAGTGACAACACTAAGAACTTTCCCTATTAAACAATATGCTGAATGTTTTATACGTTTTATGTCGGTTAATTCTGATGATGCCATAAGGTGGTCACCAGTACTCCCCTCACTCTCTAAGGAAGACAGTCCCAGTTGGGACAGGTGCTGACCCTTGTCACACGCAGCCAGCAGGAGGCAACGTGGGGCATCTGCGCTCACAGCTCGCACGTTCAACCACTGCGAGCCACTTCTTCCTGGGTTCCTTATACAGAATAAATGTGGATGTTTCTATATTCAAACACATTTCCCTTTTTTTGGTCATAAAAATAAAAAGATGGTCTAGAAAAATCTGGATTCTTTTTTCAGATGTGACCAAGTGTACACTTACATGGAGTCAATGTCAAATGCCTTTAAATAAAGAACAAATTCTTCCATATCACTAAAATAGCATTTTACAAAATAACATATGTTTAATTTGTACTATTAATATCCACTAGTACTATAAAGGGCAATAATTTTCAGAATGCTTGTTATTATTGACATGGTTTATATTTCTCTATTGTAATAGTAGAAAGCAGTAACCACAAACATTTTTTAAATACTGTGTACAGTATTTAAATTCCATTTTTTTACATTGAGGTAAAATATAGTGTTTAATAACACTACCAAAATTTCAGGTGTTCGACATTGTAATTCAACATCCATTTTGTGTTCCCCACAAAAAGTCTAGTTTCCAATTTCACCATTCATTTGATTCCCCTTACCCATTTTGCCCTACCCACCCCGCTTCCCCTCTGGTAACCATCAATCTGTTGTATCAATGAGTTTCTGTTTTGTTTTTATATTGTTTTATATTCCACATGACTAAAATCATATTCTACATCTTTCTCCCCACCTGACTTTTCACTTAGCTCTCAACTCTTTTCCATCGGTCTGTAGGTCTGTTTTTTTCTGCCAATACCACACTGTTTAAGTTACTATAGCTTTGTGGTATAGTTTGAAAACTGGAGCATGTGATACCTCCAACTTTGTTCTTTTTTCTGAGGACTGCTTTGGCTATTCAGAGTCTTTGTGGTTCCATAAAATTTTAGGATATTTTGTTCTATTTCTGTGAAAAATGCCATTGGGATTTTGATAGAGAGTGCACTGTATCTGTAGATAGCTTTAGGTAATATGAATGTTTTAACAATGTTAATTCTTCCAATCCATGAACAGAGTACTTTTCCATTTTTGTGGGCTTCTCTAATTGCTTTCAACAATGGTTTGTAGTTTTCAGTGTGCAGGTCTTTCACTTCCTGTGTTTAGTTTATGCTAGGTATTTTATTTTTATTGCAATTTTTATACTCATATTATCTTGAATAATTCTTTCTAGATGCAAACTATTTTTCAAGTTTGTTTCTGTTTTATATAAAAATGATACCATATCAAGCAAATGTGTCAAAATGAGTTTGTTTTTAATGTTGCAAACTGTAAGTCATCCTTCTTTTGTAAAATGCAGCTCAATACATGTATAGTAATTTAAAAAGCCAAGACTAGTACACAACATTTAAAATTTTCACTCATATATTTCAAAATTATTAACTGTAATAAAATTACTTGTAGATTTAAGTAATGATGTGATCTAGTCACTACTTCTCTCTTCCATTTGCCAAAATATATTAGACCAATACTACAATAATTTTTAACGGTGGCAGAATACTATTGTTGAAAGTTGAACAACATGAGGGTTAAGGGTGCTGACCTCCGGTGCTTTAAAAAATCTATGTATCTTCTGACTTCCCCAAAACTTAGCTGTCCTTTGGGGCCCACTGGGGGACTGGTTCCAGGACACTCCACAGACACCAAAATTTGTAGATGTTCAAGTGCTCTACATAAAATGACAGAGATCAATGCTTACAGCGGGCCCGCTGCATCTGCAGATTCACAGCCACAGATACAAAACGGTACAGGTATTTATTCACAAATAGCCATATGAAAATGGATCCATGAAGTCGAAAGGTTCTTCAAGAGTCAACTGTACATATAAAACAAATGTCTGCCTTCTCTAGGTCAGGGAATAAGATTCATATAAATATTCCTTTATTTCTTGCTTCTAGTTTTGGCCTTGCCAGTCTCTATTCTGCAGCAAAAGTGCACTTTCTAATGTGAAAGTGATCCTGAAGAGTGACTTCAACAACATGGAACTATAAAACTTTCCTGATGTTTATCCCCCTTTTTAATCAAAGGACGGGACATTCACACAAGAATAAAAGGACTAAACTAGTACCTGACTCCAAGAAAGCGGGGAGGAGTCCTGCCCACCAGGGCAGCCTGGAAGAGACAGACAGACTTCTAGATGGGCTGGGAAAACAGAGGAACAGCCAAACTGCCTGGTCACCTCTTGTCACTGCTGGGCAAAAACTGGGTGAGTACAGACCTGGACAGGAACTCTTGCATTAGAGAGAAAACTTGCAGAAGTCAAGCCTTCCCAAAGGGGGACTCCAGCACATCACTGGAGGGGGAGAAAAGAAAGGAAAACAGGACAGTGGAGGCTGTCAGGGAAACCCTCCCAGCACCACACCTCTGCCCAAGAAAACACTGAAAAGGGCTGATTTATGTGATAGAGGTGATCTCCCATGGGGAAAAAGGAACACAGTGAATGCTCAGTTATCACAGCTACATGGGACCCCGCTGGAGGAATCCATTCTCTCTACTAGCACTGGTAATACTATGGTGGAAGTCCTATAACTGGAGGGAGGGGATATTGGGAAACAGGCAGGTACGAATTTCAAAAGGTGTTAAAAGGACTGTGTTCAGCAGGAAGTCCAAACTGCAGCTGCTGGGAATACCAGCCTGGGAGCACCCTACTGTATCTGCAGGCAGCCCTGCGCACTCAGTACTAAAGCCACACCTACGTCAGCTCCTTGTACGGGCTGCCAAGTGCCACTGTAAGAGCGAGCTCCAGTAGATAGAGAGCACTCTCAGGAAATACAGAGTTGAGAAACAGTGACATCTTATTGAGAACAAGAGACACACTTCAGATTTAAGGACAGACATAAATTCAGTGTGAAGGGATGGAAAAAAATATTTCGCAAAACTGAAAACTGCAGTAGGATATCAGATTTCAAAATACAAATTAAAAAAGGGCAGAAAAATGACATTTCCAAGAAGAAACTGTTCACTTCTTAAGAAACTGTTTTCGTGTGCTGTGACAATGATACTGTATTTTAAAAGTATTTTTGTGTTTCCTTTAGTTATTTTTTCTCAATTAACTATCAACAGATCTTTATTATTGACTGTATTTATGCTGATTACATTTAATTTTTTACAAAGTGGTTTCTCAGTAAGTGTCAAATATTATTATTTGTATATTTACTTCATAATTTTGTTGGAATAAATATATCTCTATTGAATATATACATATACCTACACACACACACACACACACACACACACACATATACACACAGACATTCTACTAAAAAAAAAAAAAAAGAGAGTTGAAGTCATAGAAGATCCTGAACTTGCCTCTTCCAATGGCCATAACAAATCTGCAGCTACATATGGAACAATTTCCTCTACAGGGAAAAAAATGTAAAAACTGCTGATGCAACTCTTTCATATCCGGCAAACACAAGGAAACCCACACTGAAGCAGGTAGGAATGGCCAAAACATAATCTCACTTTAAACTCCTCCCACATGGCACAGTGACCCACGATTGGAAGGAAACTCGAAACCTGGAGCTTCTCCCTGAAGAGCAAAGGGTTCATATCCCACATTGGGCATCCTAACTTTTAAAACCAGCATCTGAGAGACAAGCCCCCAAAACATCTATCTCTAATGATCAAAGGGGCCTATCCCCAGGAAACCCAAGGAACTGTGGTGAACTGAGAAACAGCCCTTAAAAGGCCTTATGCTCAGGCTCACCTGCCCTGGTGCCCAACACAGAAACAATCCTTGTAAAAGTACCCAGACTTTATATGAAAGGGACTCATTTGCTAATTTTAAAGCATTGCTCTGTGAAACAGAATCCTGTTGGGACACTCTTAGGGGAAGGATGCTGGCGGGCGCCATCTTTCTACATGCCCTCTTGCTAACGCTGGTGGATGCTATCTTTTTTATTCTTTCTTTCTTCCTTTTTAGGTGGGTAATGTCTTTGTATGTGATCCAGCCAGTAGGTGCCATCTTTGTGCTTTCACACAGTAGTGCTCCAAAGTGACAGTATCTCCTGGACAGGATCTTCTACAGATGTCTGGTGACCTGTTTTCTGTGGCTACCCCTCAGGGGACAGACACCTCTTGATCACCTTGCTCTGGAGGCCAGAGGTTGTGTTCTTGGGTCCCATGGGCCTCTAGCAATAGAGAGGCAGTTCTTGTTAGACTGCCAGTCCCAGGGCACTGTAACGGACAGAGGAGTAAGGCACATCCCCAGTGTTTCTGAGAAAGAGGCTTACTTGGCTTGTCCAGAAGCTTTGGCCTGAGGTGCAGGTTCTGGTTTGGCTTATGTTGCTGGGTACAAAGGGAATATAACAGTCAGAGAGACAGGTCTAGTCTGGCTACCATCCCCAGGCACTAGAGAGACAGAAGACTGTAACACACCCCCAGCCTTTCCGTGAGAAGGGCAACCTTGCTTGACCTGGAGCAAGCCTGGCACACATCTAGGGGGCCTCAGAAATGCTCTCAGGGAATGTAGGTCAGAGAATGCCATCACTGCGCTCTCCTTCTGCCTCACTACAGCTCACTGGTATCTCCCAGAAAGGAGCTTACCACTTGATTAAAACACCAATTTCCATAACTGCCATTCAGGCGACATCTCTAAGTAGCCAGGCTCGGGTGGCTGGTGGGGGCGTACACTTTTGGTCCCACAAAGCTGCATATATTTCCATTCTTCAAAAGATGCTGCCCAAGAGTCTGCCTTAGAAACAGCCTGAATCTAGTGCTGACTGAGACTCTCCCCTACGGGAAATTAACTGGTCTTGGCATACCCTGAACTACTGGGGGTTATTAAAAGCAGGATGCTTGGACAATTAAAAAAAAGGTTTAAGAGACAAAGAAGAGCTATAGCACAGTAGGTCAAACTCATACAAAGTCAAACATTCAAGACTAGTACAGGTAGCTGTTTCATCTTATGCATATATACAAACACAGGGCCAAACAAAATAATGAAATATGCTCCCAATGAAAGAACAAGATAAAACATCAGGTAATAAAATAGAGATAGGTAACTTATGTTATAAAGAGTTCAAATTAATGATCAAAAAGTTGTTTACAAAGCTTGAAAGAATGATCGGTGAAAGGTAAGAACTTCAATAAAGTGATGAAAAATAAAAGTACCAAACAGAATTAAGAGAGCTAAAGAATACAGTTAGTTAACTGAGAAATGTACTAGAGGGTTCAACAGAAGACTAGATGAAATAGAAGACAGAATCACTGACCTTGAAGACAGGATAGAGAAACTCACCCAATAAAAGTAGCAATAAGAAATAAGAATAAAAAGAAAGTGAAACAACACTTATTTGAAGAAATAACTAAAAAGTTCCTTAACCTGAGGAAGGAAACATTTCCAGGTTTTAAAAAAGCCTAGAGAATTCCAAATGAAATGAACCCAAAAGACCCAGAGAAGGATACATTACAATTAAAATGTCAAAAGTGAAAAAAGAGAAACTTAAAAGCAGCAAAAATAAAATATAAAAAACCTGTTATACACAAGGGAATCCTCACAAGACAAACAGGAGATTTTTTTCAGCAAACACTTTGCAGAGTGGACAGTGACACAACATATTCAAAGTGCTGAAAGAAAAGAAAAAGAAAAAAAAAAAACTTCCAACCAAGAATACTCTTCTAGCAAAGATATTCAGAATTGAAGGAGAAATAAAGACAAGCAAAAGCTAAAGGAGTTCATCACCAGAAAACCAGCCTTAGGAGAAATGTAGAGAGACTTTCTAAAGCTGAAAAGAAAGGGCTATAAATTGTAACAAGAATATATTTGAAAATATAACTATCACTGGGAAAGCTAAATATGTAGTAAAGGTAACTGATCAATCATTTATAACACAGGTAAGAAGATTAAAGACAAAAGTTGTAAAAAATAACTAAAATAACTAGTTAAGAGTACACGAGATAAAAAGATGTAAAATATGACAACCAAAATATAAACTGTGACTGGGGAGAGTAAAAATACACAGTTTTAGAATTAGTTCAAACTTATTTTACAATCCTAAAATAGATGGTTATAATAAATACAAGTTGTTTATGTAAGCCACACAGTAAACACAAACAAAAACCTTTAGTAGATACACAACAAGTAATGGGAAAAGAATCTAATCATACCCCTAAAAAAAGTCATCAAATCATACGGGAAGAGAGCAAGGGAAGAAGAAAGGAATGAAGACATTACAAAACAGCCGGAAGCAAACAAAATGGCAATAAGTAGATACCTAGAAACAACTACTTGTAATGTAAATGGAAAAACTTCTCTCATCAAAAGACAGAGGTTAAATTGGTTAAAAAACAAGGCCAATTTACATTCAGATATAAGAACAGTAACAATCTGAAAGTGAAGGAATGACAAAATGTATTTTACACATATGAAACCAGAATGAACTGGGGCAGCTGTAATTATATCATACAAAACTAAACTTTTAAAGCAAAGATTGTAGTAAGAGGCAAAAAAGAGAGTTGCAAAATGAAAAAAGTGGTCAATTCAATAGGAGGATATAACATTTGTAAATATTTACAACATAAGAGCACCTACTATAAAGTAAATGTTAACAGAACACAGGGATCAAACAGACAGCAGTACAATAATAGTGTCAGACATTAATACCATATTTTCATCGATGGATAAATTATCCAGACAGAAAATCAATAAGGAAACAACAGCCTGAACCAACATTAGGTCATACAGGCATAACAGATATATGCAGAAGGTCCCATCCAATCACAAGAGAATACATATTATTCTCAAGTGAATATGGAACATTCTCCAGAATAGATCATATGTTAAGTGGTCACAATAAAACTCTTAATTAACTTAAGAAGATTGAAATCAAAGCAAGTATATTTTAGATCACATGGTATGAAAGCAGAAATCAATCACAAGATAAAAACAGAAAAATTCACAAATATGTGAAAATTGAAAACATGCTACTGAACAATTGCTCCAAAAAAGTTGACAAAAGAAAAATCAAAAATACCTTGAAAAGAAATGAAAAGGAAAATATAACATATAAAAACTTATGGATGCAGCAAAAAAAGAGTTCTAAGAGATACTAAGAGTTGCCAGTGATAAACATATACATCAAGAAACAAGTAAAGTTGACAGTAAACAACCTAACTACACCTCAAAGAACTAGAAGAATGAATGAAGCTTATAGTAACTAGAGGGAAGGAAAAGACAAAGATCAAAGCAAAAATTAAAGAAATAGAGACAAAAAGCAATAGGAAAGACCAATAAAACCAAGAAAAGGTTTCTTGAAAATACTAACAAACCTTTAGATAAAAATAAAAAGATGGCTCCTATAGTAAACTCAAAAAGAACTGTTACAACTGAACTACAGAAATACAAAGGATCAAAAGAAATTACTATTAACATTTATACTTCAGCAAATTGCACCAACTGGAAAAAATGGATATATTCCTAGACACAAACAATCTTCTAAGATTGAATCACGAAAAAATAGAAAATCTGAACAGACTGATTACTAGGTAAGGAGATTGAGCCAATAATCAAAAACTTCAACAAAGAAAAGTTTAAGACCAGACAGATTCCCTGGTGAACAACAACGGTACTGAACAATAATTAAAGAACAACACTTCTTATATAATTTTTCTTTTGGAATATTGCATATATTTTCATCAGTGAGATCAACCTGTATATTTCTTGCTTGTGCTATCATTTAGGTTTTGAATCAGAACTGTGCAATCACTATAGAATTGATTTGCAAGTTCTGTAGTAGCCAGTATTTGAAATGACCACCAATGATCCCTGCTTTCAGATATTCATGACATGTGCAGTTGATGTCTGCATTGTACCAGAATTTATCAGTGGATAAACCAATACGATAGAATGGAAGTGGTATTAATTCTAAGATTAGCTCAAAAAAAGACTCCCATGTCCATATTAGAGACTCTCTCTCTTCCTGATCATTCACTTTGAAGAATCCAGCTCCCATATCATAAGAAGGCACAGGTAGCCCTACAGAGAGGTTTATGTGGTAAAGAACTAAAACCCCCATTTCAACAGTTGAAAGAAACCGAGGGCTATCAACCACCACATGAGAAAGTTGGATGACTGTAGCACCTGCCAACAGCTTGACTATAATCTCATGAAAGATCCTGAACTACACCTACCTGTCTAAGCAACTTCCAGATTCCTGGCTTTAGAAATTGTATATGATAGCCCTGGCTGGTGTAGCTTAGTGGATTAAGCATTGACCTGAGAACCAAAGGGTTCACTGTTCAATTCCTAGTCAGGGTACATGCCTGGGTTGTAGGCCAGGTCTCCAGTAGGGGGCGTGTGAGAGGCAACCACACACTGATGTTTCTCTTTCTCTTGTTCTCCCTCCCTACCCCTCTGTCTAAAAATATACAAATAAAATTAAAAAAAAAAACTGTATATGATAATTGTGTATTTTTTTAAACTGCCAAGTTTGGGGGTATTTTGCAATGTAGCAATAGAAAACATGTAAAGTTTTCCATGTGATTAATAGTTCAAAATAACTATAATACGGATGCTCACCAAGGTCAGGAGACTAACTCACGAACAAAGTGAGAATTTCAATAAACAGAAAATATAAGACAGTAATGAACACAAATGATGGAATTGAAGAATAAAATAACTATGAAAATATACAATAGAGAAAGGATTTGGTAACAAGCTAGAAAAAAAACACAGGAGAAAGAATCAATGAACTCAAAGACAGGGCAGTGGTACTCATCCAGTCAGAGCAGCACAAAGTAAAAACAAGGAATAAAGAAGAGAGAAGATAAATTAAGGACTTGTGGGACAACATCAAAAAGGCCCAATATTTGCAATATAGGGATCCCTGGGTAAAAGGGGCAGAAAACTTATCTGAAAACTTCCCTAGTATGGGAAGGGAATAGGCATCCAGATCCAGAAAACCCAGAGTTCCAAATAAAATTTACTGAAAGAGACCCACAACAAAATATGTTATAATAGTCAAAAGTTAAAGGACAGAATCTTAAAAGAAGCAAAAGAAAAAAAAAGTATGTTATAAACAAAGGAACCCCTATTGTATCAAAAGAAGAGGCAAGATATATATATAAAGCACTTTTAAAAGAAAACTTTCAACCTAGAATACTCTACCCAGCAAAGTTATTCTTCAGAACTAATTGTGAAATAATGTTTTTCCATAAAAGTAAAAGCTAGAGAAGTTCATGACTAATAGACCAGGCTTAATAGAAAGGCTAAAGAGACTACCTTAGCCTAAACAAAAGGGTGTTAATTTGTAATAGGAAAACATAAAAATATAAATCTCACTGGTATAAGTAAATATACAGGGTCCAGCACAAATAACACTCTTTTTTCTTATAAAATCTTTTATTACAAAATCATAAGCATGTAATTCTGTAACATAACAATAGCACACTTAAACAAACCATATGAAAATTTAGGTGAAAGGTTCAAATTAAAACTATAAATTATTACACCCATATTATTACCCTACCAACCACACTCATACAGGTGTTACTTCTGCCAGACACTGTACATTCAAATTCAGAAAAATCTAATGTTGTAAAGGTGATGATTTAGTCACTTATAAAGCTAGCATTAAAGGACAACTAGTAAAAGTAACTACAATAATTTGTCATTAGAAATAAGGTAAAAAGATGTAAATAAGGGCATACAATGTACAACTTTAGAATCCATTAAAATTTAATGCTATCAACAAAATATACTCTTACAAATATAAGTTGTTTTACAGACGCCTCCAGATAACCAAAAAGTAAAAACCTATAGTAGATACACAAAAAATGCAGAGGAAGGAATATAATGGAATAAAAAATGCAGAGGAAGGAATTTCTATAGGAATACCACTATAGAAAATCATCAAATCATAAGGGAAGAAAGCAAGAAAAGAAAGAAGAAAGAAATTACAAAGAGCTATAAAACAATTAAATCAGGAAAACTCCATGCCCATCAATAACTACTTTAAGTATAAATAGGCTGAATTCTTCTCCCTCTAAAAAAATAAAATGTCTGAATGAATTAAAAAAAATAAAAGACCCATCTATATACTAACTACAAAAGTCTCACTTTAGATTAAGGACACACACAGTCTGAAAATAAGAGGATACAAGAAATGATACTCCATGCAAATGGAAACCAAAACAAAGCATAAGTTGTTATATTTATATCAGATAAAATAAACATTGAGAAAAGTCTGTAATCAGAGACAAAGAAGGTCAATATATAAAGGTGTCAATCCAATAACAGAATTAACACTTCTAAATATTTATCCAACCAATATAGGGACATCTAAATATAAAAAGCAAACATTATCAAACTTAAAAGGTAAAATAGGCAGAACCGACATAATTGTAGGAAACTTTAATCCCCCACTTTCATCATTTGATGAAACTGCTCTTAAATGACATATTGTACTACATGCAGTTAACAGACATATACAGAACATTCTGTCCAAAAGAATCAAAATACACATTCTTCTCAAGTACACATGGAACATTCTCTAGGCCACAAAACAAGTCCCAAGAATTTTAAGAGTGAAATCGTGTTAAGCATCTTTTTGGACCACAATGGTATAAAACTAGCCATCAATTATATGAAGGAAACTGAAAAACTCACAAACACTAGTATGTGAAGATTAAACAACATGCTATTGTACAACCAACTGGTTAGAGAAACAACCAGAAAATAAATTAAAAAATATCTTGAGAAAAAGAAAATAGAATGGGACTACAACAACCTAAAAATCTTCTGCACAGCAAAGGGAACCATCAACAAGATGAAAGGCAACCTACCAAATGGAAGAACATATTTGCAAATCATACAATATATCTGGTAAGGGGGTTACTATCCAAAATATATAAAGAACCTGAGGTGGGGGTGGAGTAAAATGTGTAAAGATAGTAATAGGTATGAACTTCAGTGATAAAATTAGTAAGTCCTGGGATGTAAAGTACAACCTGGTGACTATCAATTAATACTACTGCACTGTACAGTTGCTAAGAGAACAGATTTTATAAATACTCATCAGGACACAAAAGAATTATCATTCTGTATGGTGATGGATATTAACTAGACTTGCTGTGATGATTGTTTCACTTTATTTACATATATATATCGATTATTATATTGAACACCTGAAACTAATATAATGTGGCATACAATTATATCTCAATAAAAAGTAAAACATATAAAATAAAATACCTTTAGATTATATTTATGAGCTTTATCCAAAATAGTTGGTACCAAGTCATCAGTAGGTACTCCATTCTCATCATGTGACCCGGGTGGGTACCAAGATAGAGCTAGTACACCTAACAGAAAAGACCAAAGGAAAAAAAATGAAATGAATACAGAAACAGGAATGACTATAGGTATTCTTTTTTTAAAAAAGGTAGGGGGAGGAACAGAATAAGAATTAAACATTTAATAAAAAAGAAGAAACTTCACTTAACACTGTTGTTACATTAGTTAGATACTACCTATGGTTGTTAGATATTTTGTAGAGCCAATTTTATGAACTCTTTAACAGGCATCAGTAACTTTTAATCAATAGGTTCTTACTTTCTAGAACAAGTTTTAGGTTTATAGAAAAACTGCACAGAAAGGACAGAGTTCCCGTATACTCTCCTTCTACCCAATCCTTCTCCATCCCACGTACAGTTTCTATTGTTAACATCTTGCATTAGTGCGGTACATTTGTTACACATAGAGGGAGGGCCCAGCACAGCCCACAGAGAATTAGAAAGAAGATTGGTTAGTTTGAAAAAAAAACTGTCCTGGCTAATGTGGCTCAGTGGATTGAATGCCAGCCTTCGAAACAAAGGGTTGCTGGTTCAATTCCTGGTCAGGGCACATACATGCCTGGTTTATGGGCCAGGCATGGTCTCCAGTAGGGGGGCAGGCGAGAGGCAACCACACACTGATGTTTTTCTCCCTCTTCTTCTCCTTCCTTTTCCCATAAAAATGAATAAATAAAATCTTTTTAAAAAAGGAAAGAAAGCTTACCCCTTCCCAAGCCCAAGGTAATATAATCAAAGCCTAACAAAGGCTCAGGGCTGGTTCTCTCTTCTTGTAGCAGCCACTTGAGCTAACGTGTGGGGCAGACCAGGCCAGAGCACAGCTGGGAGCAGAGACTCTGCTGGACTACAGGAGCCCGGAGTGATGGCATCACAGTTCCGGACCCTGACCCTCCTGGTGAGTGCTCGCCAAGCCCTGCACTTCTGCAGCAAGAAGGAGATGAGCCACCTGGTTTTGGTGTCTCAACCAAGAGACACTGGCACCTGGAGGCAGTCTTTCATTTCTGTTCCAATAATCTTGCCTCTATTGCTCATATTTTCCTATAAGTGAATCCCAAAATGCTTTGCTTGTGACTCTATAGAAAAATTCTATTTCCACTGGCAACACTATGGCATCTCATCAATGTTATAGTGAAAAGACACCAGACAGAACAAAACAGAACAAAACACATCCTTGAGGACCTACTGTGTGATGCTAATGACTTTGTCACTCATGAGGTCTACAAAAAGAACATCCTAGGAACCAATCCAATGATGGTTCTAACCTGAAAATGGTTGGACCATTTACAATGGTAATGAATCCTGCACAGTAACCAGAAAGATTCCTCTAAAATGCATCAACCAAGTATCATTTGTAAATAAGACCTATTACTATGGATTTCTACCACTCCAGTTGCCTAATGAAAAGTGATACTCTTTGAAATCCATTCTTAGAGTATTAGTGTATTAAATGCACAGCATGTCATACTGACGGTGTCATTCCTGCATAGAACTTATCATGAGACCTTCAATATAACTGATACTCAATTTTTCCCCATTAAGTTAAATAATGCATTGAAACAGGATAATAGTTAAGAATGCAAGATATGTAATTAGATGGACCCGGAGAATCAAGTCCCAACTACGTCACTTGACAGGGGTTCACCTTTATATATATCATTTTACTTAAGTTTTTATATGTGTAAAATGGGAATAAATTCAGTTCATAACATAAAAGTCTGTTTTAAAGAAATATAAATGAAAGAATGCATTACACAGAGTAAGATCTCCCCAAAAGTAATTACATAAAACAATTAACGAGAAGACAGTAAAATAGGAAATGAATTTAGATATCTTTAACTCCACAGAGCTTGTCACAACTTCTTTTACATATAGGGAACTTAATGCTTCTTTAAAATATCTCAAACATTCTTTCAAACTAAATATTAATCAGAGAGAAAGGCAAGCCCATTTCTAGACATAAACACTATTATCATGATACAGAATGACATGAAAAATTACAAGGCACATAAAAAACAAGAAAAACCACTCACTGCCAAAAGAAAGCAATCAATAGAACCAGATGCAGACGTGCAACAAATGTTCAAGTCATTAAACAGGGAGCGTAAAATCACTATGATTACAATGAAAAAGGGTCTAATGGGAAAGACAGCCAACATATAAAACAGGTGAAAAACTGCAGAGATAAAAACTATAAGAATCAAATAGAAATGCTGGAAATGAAAAACACATTTAAGAGATGAAGAATGCCTTCAACAGACTCATGAACTGACTCAACAGAGGTGAGGAGTCAGGTAACTTCTGGAAAGTCACATGAGAAGTTACCAAAATGAAATATAATGAGGAAAACGATTAGGGTAAAAACTGACACACACACACACACACACACACACACACACACACACACACACACAAAACAATATGGCCAATATCTCTTGCATCACAGTTGTAACACACTTATAATTGGGAACTCAGATGCAGAAGATATTGTTGAAGAAATAATTGCTAAGAACTTTGAAAAGTTGAAGACAGACACAAGCAACAAATCTAACAATACTAAGAAGGATAAATACAAAAAAACACAATGTATTTCTACTGCTAAAAATAAAAAAAATCTTGACATCAAAGACAAATACATACAAGAAAAATTAACATATAAAAGGATTTTTAAAAAACTATAGCATACTTCTCCTGAAAACCATGAAAGGCAGAATAAAATGGAGTAACATTTTTTAAATTCCAAAAGAAAACAAACAACCCCCCCAAACCTGCTCACTGACAATTCTGCAGCAGATATAACATTCAAAATATCAAATACAAATACAATACTTGAAAGAATTCATTGCAAGTGGATCTGTATTACATGAATATTAAAGGAAAATTCTGAGGCTGAACAAAATTGATATCAGACACACTGAGATCTTCTATAAAAAATGGGGAACATTGGAAACTTAATAAGTGAAGGTAAAATTAATTTGTTTTTTTTTTTTTTTTACTTTTAATTGCTTTAATAGATAAATATTTAAAGCTGTAGCCAGCAAACTATGGTTTAGAAGCCAAATCTTTCCCTCAGCAAGACAAGTCTTCTATACCTTTGTTTGCATACTGCTTATGACCATCTTCACACTACAATGCCAGAGTTAAGAGAACATGTGGCCTCTAAAAACAAAATTACCGTCATACCTCAGTACTCATAGACTTCAGACCTCATCAAACCCTGTGCTCATTGTATTTTTTTAAAAGATTTTATTTATTTATTTTTAGATAGAGTGGAAGGGAGAGAGAAAGACAGGGAGAGAAACATCAATGTGTGGTTGCCTCTTGTGCTCTCCACACTGAGGAACCTGGCCTGCAACCCAGGCATGTGCCCTGACTGGGAATCGAACCAGCGACCCTCTGCTTCGCAGTCCGGTGCTCAATCCACTGAGCCACACCAGCCAGGGCTGTGCTCATTGCATTTTGATCAGGAAAAAATGTTTCAGCTCTCAGTGTTTGCTTGGGACTCATCACGCTTGCTAGAACTTGTTGTATCAGTCACGACGCTGCCCAATAAGAGAAAATGCTTCATCATTCATCGTTTTTTCTCCACTTGTTGGTTTCAGCACTCCTCAATGAGTTCCAGAAGGAATTAACAAGTACTGAGATATTTCCTTTACAGAAAATGTTTGCCAGTCTCCAGTCTAGAGCAACGATAGTACTTCTCTAAGAGAAGAATTAGGATAACAATAGCAAAAAGTATCAGAGGGAGAAATTGGGAATATACTGTGGTGAGATCCTCATACTACATGTGTAGTATGATTGGCTCTAGAACAACTTAAGGGTTAGGAGGCACCTATCCCTGTGCAGTCAAAAATTCAAGTATAACTTCTGACTCCCCCAAAACTTACCTACAGTCATCCCCTGGTACCCACAATTATACCAGAAGACTTTAACATTGCTTTATCAGTAATCGATTAAACAAGTATTGTAGAAAACTGGCAAGGATAGAGAACCACTGAACAATGCTATGAAGAACTTGAACTGACATTTACAAGGTTCCTCTCCGACAGGATCAGAATGCACATTTGTTCTTCTTCCAGAGAATCAATGAAACCAAATGGTGGTTCACTGAAAAGATGAATATTAGTGAACCATGGGAAATATAGCCGAGAGAGAGAGAGAGAGAGAGGAAACATTATCAAAAGCAGGAGTGAAAGAGATAACATCTATACAGACTCCATATACTTTAAAATCATAATAAAGAAATAATACAAACAACTCTTTAGGTCAGTAACCAAAAATTTCCGGACAAAGAAAAACCCTGAAACCAATGGCTTTACAAGTAAATTCTACCAAATACTTAAAGAAGAACTGAACCAAAATTTCTCAAATTGTTCTAAAAAACTTGAAGAAGAGGGAACACTTTCTAACTCACTCTATGAGTTACCATTCTCTTAATGCCAAAGTCAAAAAAAAAGAAACTACTACAAAATACAGACTACTCTCTATAAACACTGATACTAAAATTTGCAACAAAATATTAGCAAATCAAATTCAGCAGCACATTAAAAATTATACACCACAACTCAATGGGGTTTATTCCCAGAATGTAATAAGCATGGTGCAACAATGGAACTCTATTAATGTCATACATCATATTAACAGAATGAAGGGAAAAATCATCTCAATTGATGCAGAAAAGCCTCAGAAAACTCAACATTCCTTAATGATTAAAAAAAACATAAAAAAACTAGGAATAAAAAGAAAATACAACATAAGCTACATATAAAAAATCCACAGAGAACAGCACACTCAACAGTAAAAAGACTAAAAGCCTTTCCCCTGAGATCAAGAAAGCTATAGAACGCCTGCTTTCACCACTTCCACTTAACATGATATTGGAATGGTAGCCAGAGCAATCAGGGAAAAAAAGTAAGTAAAGAAAGAAAGAAACCCAAATAGGAAAAGAAGAAATAAAAGGATTATTTGCAAATGACATTACCTTGCATGTAGAAAACTAAGGATTTGATTTAAAAATGCTAAAAGTAAGCAGTGAACAGCAAGACACCCAAAGGAGACTGCACCACTAAATCTCACAGGCATTCTACCACAGCAGTTCACACCATAAACCCTGGGAGCCAGAACAAACCCATTTAAGCAGAAGCTAACAACAAGAGTCTCACAAACAATGGGAAGACAAAGAAACAATCCTCAAATGAAAGGAAAGGAGGAAGCCTCAGAAAGAATACTAAACAAAATGGAGGAAAGTCAGCTATCAGATATTGAATTCAAAGAACTGGTTATCAGGAAGTTCCGTGAGATGATAATAAACTACCAGAAACTACAGGAGAACTATGATGAACTCACTGGAAACTATATCAACATGAAAAAGGAAATAGAAAACATACACAAGGGCCAAGAGGAAATGAAGAATACAATATCTGAACTGAAGAACACAGGGGAAGGAATCAAAAGCGGGATGGATGAAGCAGAAGATCAGATCAGCGCGTTAGAGGACAAAGTAGAAAAAAACACCTAGAAAGGGCAAGAAAAGGAAAAAAGGCTCAGAAAGAATGAAGAGGGATTAAGAGAAATGCAAGACAATATGAAACGTAATAATATCTGTATAATAGGGATACCAGAAGGAGAAGAAGAAGAGCAAGGGATAGAAAACCTATCTGAAAAAGTAATGATGGAAAACTTCCCTAATTTGACAAGAGAAAAAGTCACACAAATCCAGGAAACACGGAAAGTCTCAATCAAGAGGAACCCAAAGAGGCCCACTTCAAGACACATCATAATTAAAATGGCAAAATTCCAAGACAAAGAGAGAATCTTAAAAGCAGCAAGGGAGAAGAAGGAAGTAACATACAAGGGAGCACCAATAAGGTTAGCTGCTGACTTCTCAATGGAAACACTCCAAGCCAGAAGA
>PVKM010002041.1:0-30090 GCA_004027735.1 Carollia perspicillata | reverse complement strand
GAGAAGAAGGAAGTAACATACAAGGGAGCACCAATAAGGTTAGCTGCTGACTTCTCAATGGAAACACTCCAAGCCAGAAGAAAATGGCAAGAAATATTCCAAGTAATGAGAACCAAAGGCCTGCAACCTAGGCTGCTTTACCCAGCAAGGCTCTCAATCAAGATAGAAGGCCAAATAAAGGCCTGCCAAGACAAAAGAAGTCTAAAAGAATACGCATCCACCAATCCAGCGCTGCCAGACATGCTAAAGGGACTGCTCTAAGGAAAGGAAGGAAAAGAGAGAGAAAGAGAGGAACATGGGTACAAAAATGGCAATGAATAAGTAAGTACCTATCCATAATAACCTTAAATGTAAATGGATTGAATTCTCCAATCAAAAGACAGAATAGCTGAATGGATAAGAAAGCATGACCCACACATATGCTGCCTACAAGAGACCCACCTCAGGACAAAAGACCTACACAGACTGAAAGTGAAGGGCTGGAAACAAATTTTCCAAGCAAATGGACAGGGAAAAAAAGCCGGGGTAGCAATACTCATATCAGACAAAACAGACTTCAAAAAAAGAGCCATAAAGAGAGACGCAGAAGGTCACTTCATAATATTCAAGGGAAGACTCCACCAAGAAGACATAAACGTTGTAAATATATATGTACCCACTCAGGAGCACCCAAATACATAAAGAAAATCTTAGAGGACTTCAAGAAAGACATTGATAGCAACACAATTATAGTAGGGGATTTTAACACCGCACTGTCAAAAATGGAAAGATCTCCCAAACAAAGTATCAACAAAGATATTGTAGCACTGAACAATGCCCTAGATGAAATGTACTTAACTGATATATATAGAGCCCTGCATCCAAACGAAGCTAAATACACATTCTTTTCAAATGCACATGGAACATTTTCAAAGATAGACCACATGATAGGACACAAAACAAGCCTCAACAAAATCAAGAAAATTGAAATCATACCAAGCATTTTCTCCGACCACAAGGGACTGAAACTAGAAACCAACCCCAAGGGAAAAAACCCCAAATGCTCAAACTCATGGAGATTGAATAGCATGCTATTAAACAATGAATGGGTCAAGAATGAAATTAGGGAAGAAATCAAAAAGTTTTTCGAAACAAATGAAAATGAACTCACGACAACCCAAAACTTATGGGACACAGCAAAGGCAGTCCTGAGAGGGAAGTTCATAGCAATACAGGCCTACCTAAAAAGGATAGAAACATTTCAAACAAACAACCTAACCCTATGCCTACAAGAACTCGAGGAACAACAACAAAGACAGCTCAGAGCTAGGAGAAGGAAGGAAATAACCAAGATCAGAACAGAATTAAATGGCATAGAGACCAAAAGCACAATCCTCAGGATCAATGAATCCAGGAGCTGGTTTTTTGAAAAGATAAACAAAATCGACAAGTCTTTAAGCAGGCTCATTAAGAAAAAAAGAGAAAGTACCCAAATACACACAATCAGAAATGAAAGAGGAGAGATTACAACTGACACCACAGAAATACAAAGGATTGCAAGAAATAACTATGAGGAGCTATATGCCAAGAAATTTGAAAACCTAGGTGAAATGGACAAATTTCTAGAAAAATATAATCTTCGAAAACTCAGTGAAGAAGAAGCAGAGAGCCTGAACAGACCAATAACAGCAGATGAAATTGAAACAGTAATCAAAACACTCCTGACACACACAAGCCCTGGACCAGATGGGTTCACAGGAGAATTCTACAGAGCATTTACGGAAGAGTTAACCCCTATCCTTCAAGACTATTCAAAAAAAATCCAAAATGATGGAAGATTCCCAAACTCTTTCTATGAAGCCAGCATCATCCTAATCCCAAAACCAGATAAAGACACAACAAAGAAAGAAAACTTCAGGCCAGTATCGCTGATGAACACAGATGCTAAAATCCTCCACAAAATATTGGCAAACTGCATCCAACAATACATTAAAAAGATCACACACCATGACCAAGTGGGATTCATCCCAGGGATGCAAGGATGGTTCAACATTCGCAAATCAGTAAATGTAATACATCACATAAACAAAAGCAAAGACAAAAGTCACATGATCATATCAATAGATGCGGAAAAAGCATTTGACAAGGTACAGCAACCATTTACGACGATAAAAACACTCAACAAAATGGGAATACAGGGAGCATTCCTAAACATAATAAAGGCCATATAGGAGAGACCTAAAGCCAACATCATACTCAATGGACAAAAGCTAAAATCTTTTCCACTAAGATCAGGAACAAGACAAGGTTGTCTATTTTCACCACTTCAATTCAATATAGTATTGGAAGTTTTAGCCACAGCAAACAGACAAAAAAAGGAAATAAAAGGCATCCAAATTGGAAAGGAGGAAACAAAACTGTCACTGTTTGCAGATGATATGATAGTGTACATGGAAAATCCTATAGACTCCACCCAAACACTGCTCAACCTAATAAATAAATTTGGCAAAACAGCGGGATATGAAATCAATATCTAGAAATCAAAGGGATTTTTGCATACCAACAATGAAACAGCAGAAGCAGAAATCAAGAAAAAAATCCCATTTGATATAGCAAAAAGAAAAATAAAATACCTAGGAATAAACCTAACCAAGGAGATAAAAGACCTGTATGCAGAAAACTAAACAATATTAAAGAATGAAATCAATGAAGACACAAACAAATGGAAACATATACCATGTTCATGGATTGGAAGAATTAACATCATCAAAATGCCCACATTACCCAAAGCAATATACAGATTCAATGCAATACCTATTAAAGTACCAATGGCATATTTCACAGACATAGAAGAAACACTTCAAAAGCTTATATGGAACCATAAACGGCCCCAAATAGCAGCTGCAATTTTGGGAAAGAAGAACAAAGTAGGAGGGATCACAATACCTGATACCAAACTGTATTACAAGGCCACTGTAATCAAAGCAGCCTGGTACTGGCATAAAAACAGGCACATAGACCAATGGAACAGAACAGACAGCTCAGAAATAAACCCAAGTCTCTATGGTCAATTAATATTTGACAAAGGGGGCAACACCATAAAATGGAGTAAAAATTGTCTCTTCAACAAATGGTGCTGCGAGAACTGGACAGCTACGTGCAAAAAAATGAAGCTCGAGCACCAACTCACACCATACACAAAAATAAATTCAAAATGGAAAAAGACTTAAATGTAAGCCGTGACACCATTAAAATCCTAGAGGAGAACATAGGCAGGAAAATCTCAGATATCTCACTCAGCAACATTTTTACTGATATGTCCCCTAGAGCAAGGGATATAAAGGAAAGAATAAACAAATGGGATCTCATTAAAATAAAAAGCTTCTGCACAGCTAAAGAAAACAGCATTAAAATAAAAAGAGACTCAACAATATGGGAAAACATATTGGCCAATGATACCTCAGTCAAGGGTTTAATCTCCAAAATATACAAAGAACTTACACGACTCCACTCCAAGAAGATAAGCAACCCAATTAAAAAATGGGCAAAGGACTTGGACAGACAGAGGATTCAGAGACACATGAAAAAATGCTCAATATTGCTAGCCATCAGAGAGATGCAAATTAAAACCACAATGAGATAACACTTTACACCAGTCAGAATGGTCATAAACTAAGCAACAAACAACAAGTGTTGGAGAGGTTGTGGGGAAAAGAGGACCCTAGTTCACTGTTGGTGGGATTGCAGACTGGTACAACCACTATGGAAAACAGTATGGAATTTTCTAAGAAAACTAAAAATGGAACTGCTTTTTGACCCAGCAATTCCACTGCTATGATTATATCCCAAGAACCCTGAAACACCATTCCAAAAGAACCTATGCATCCCAATGTTCATAGCAGCACAATTTACAATAGCCAAGTGTTGGAAGCAACCTAGGTGCCCATCAATAAATGAATGGATCAAAAAACTATGGTACATATACACAATGGAATTCTATGCAGCAGAAAGAAGGAGCTCCTACCCTATGCAACAGCATGGATGGAACTGGAAAGCATTATGCTAAGTGAAATAAGCCAGGCAGTAAAGGACAAATACCATATGATCTCACCTTTAACAGGAACCTAAGCAACAAAACAAATAAGCAAGCAAAATATAACCAAAGACACTGAAATAGAAAACAGGCTGACAGTAACCATAGGGAAGAGGGGAGGGAATTTCGGAGGAAAAAGGGAAGGGATAACAGGAACAAGTATAAAGGACACAAGGACAAAAACTAAGGTGGGTGGAAATGGGAGGGAGGTGGGGAGCACTGAAGGGGTGGACTGGGATGGGAGTCAAAGACAGAAAACTGTATTTGAATAACAATTAAAATAATTTTTTTAAAAAATGCTAAAAGTAGTAAGTACCGGTAAATTCAGCAAAGTACAGGATACAGAGTCAACAAACAAAAATCAGCTGCATTTCTATATGCTAACAATGAGTGAATTGAAAAGAAAATAAAAATAATTCCAACACAGTAAAATTTAAAAAAATACATTACTTAGCAATTAAATTAACCTAGGAGGTGAAAGACTTGTACAATGAGAACTACAAAACAAGGCTGAAAGCAGTTAAAGAGGTCAAATAAGTGCAAACACATCCAGGTGAGGAACTCCAGTGGTACAATAGGTTTGCACACAGTTCTTATACAATGTCAACAGTACTGCAAGTGATCAATGAGATCCCTATCAAGATCCCAATGACGTTTTTGTATAAAGAAAAATATCCATCCTGAAATTCGTATGGAATTTCAAGTGACTCTGAAGAGCCAACACCATCTTGAAAAATAAGAACAAAACTGGATTTGTTCTGCTGTTTTGATTTGATTTGGATAGGCAAAAGAATCATTATAGCTAAGCAATTTTGAAAGAGAACAAAAAGGAATCATCCTACCTGACTTCAAGACCTATTACAAAGCTATAGTAATCAAGGCAGGGTGGTGCCGGTGATGTAAATCAACAGGTTAGAATAGGTTCCTAAAATAAACCCAAGTAAAAATACAGTCATCCGATTTTTGAAAAGTGGAAAACAACTCAATGGAGAGCAGACCATCCTGCCAACAAATGAAGCTAGAACAACTGTATTTGCCCACACTGCAGGCTTAGCAGAAAAAGAGGCATGTCCACTTTCCAGAGATAGAAACTACTTAGCTCAGTGTCTACAGTCCTACTAAAGGTGACATGCTTTTATAAAAAAAAAATTGAAGCATCCAAAAAACAAACAAACAAACATGAAAAATCCCAACGCACTCCCGAGAGACAAAGCAATCACTAGAACTAGACTCAGGTATCACCGGCAACATGAAACTGTCACCAATCTATATTATAGCTATAAATTTAAATTTAATACAAACATAGTAAAAGAGAAATCATGAAATTTTGTGAGATGTTAATAGGTGCACTTTAACATCAAAAATTTAATTCATCATAAGTTCTATTTCCCATACTTTTATGTACAAGTTTTAAAGGCAGGAGTTGCAGAAATAAGAATTGTGGCCTTATGGAAACATATCTTCTGCCTTCAGAAAATACTGTAATGCTGATTTCCATCTAGTATTTTTGAAGCAACAAAAAAAAGTGAAGACTGGGAGATGTGACTTACTTATCTTTATGTTCGCAGAATCTAGTACAAGGTTGGAACATGGTAAAACTCATTATTTAACGCTAAACTCAAGATAATTTTAAAGACAAAGAGTGAATTGTTTTGCTATGTGTATTAGTTTTCTACTGCTGTCATAACAAATTATCACAAATTTTGCAGCTTAAAGTAATGTGAATTTATTATCTTACATCAATAGTTTGGTAGGGTGGCTGTAACAGGGGTCTCACTAGGCTAAAAAAATCAAGGTGCTGAACTTCTTCTCTACATTACTTTTTTGAGGTTCTGAGGGAGATTCTGATCTGAACAGGCTGAGGATCCCACATTCTTTGGCTCGTGACCCTCTAACCCCATTTTCAAATGCAGGAACAAGCCCAGATCTTTTCAGATAGCATATCACTGACTCTTTTCCCTCTTCTACTTTTAAGAACTCATTTGCTTAGATTCGTCCCACCCAAATAGCCCAGGATAATCCCTTCTCAAGGTCCGGTTAGCAATCCTAATTGCATCTGCACCCTGAATTTCTTTGGCCAGTTAAGAAAATATATTCCGAGATTCTGGGGATTAGAATGTGTATATTTGGGGGACCGTTATTCTGAATATTCTACTATGCTTTTATAAAACTATATAAAAAAAGAAAAGGTACCTATTTGTTATCTTTAAAATTGTAAGATATCAATATTAGGGATAGAACATATATGTGATCCTTAAAATACTTAAAATGGATACAATTCTATCAGTGATTTCTATTTGCTACCTGATACATTATTATAATAATAGTTGGAGTCAATGCTTCATTTTAATTTCATCATTCTTTTCTAGGAAAAAGGTTGCATCATTAGGATTTATATACATAATACCTCTAATTTTAAAAGCAAAATACTAACCAACTTGTATTCTGTAATTATACAGCATGATTATTTTATGCACTGATTTAATTTAAGAATGAAGACCATTTATATCAAAGGAAAAATATGAATGCTAAACAAGTCAGTGTGTATTCAACCAACTCCATGAACAAAAGTAGTGTTTTATGTTCAGTGTTTTCCCATCAAAGTATTCTTCACCTTATAAATATAATAGGAAGTAATATCAGTAACATGGAGGCACAAGACATCCCTCCTTTATATCCCCCTGTTTAATCAATTAATTAGTTGATTCATCTATATACTAACAAATCACCTATTATGGGACCTAGCACCTTACTCCAAGGGACCCAATAGGTAAAAAATACAGAACTCCCAGTAGAACCAGCAACACCAGCAAAACTGCCTAGACCCCTCACACGGCTGTCCAGCAAACATCGAGTAAGTGCTGATTGAGACAGGTACTCACTCATGAGAGGGAGCCTGTGGAAGTCCAGCCTTATCAAAAAAAGCTTAAGACAATAATACATCATCTGCTGAAGGCAGTAAGCAAAAAGTTACGGATATGTAAACTACTTAAAATGTGAAGGTACCAACACATAACTACAAGGAGTACAAAAAAAATCAAGCATATATTGTATCAGAAAAAGAACACTGTAATCTCCAACAATTGAGATCAAAGGCACAAAATATTGCAATCTGATTAAGAATTCAAAATAGTTGTTACAAAGAAACTCAACAACTAACAAGAAAACTCAGAAAGACAATTCAATGAAATCAGGAATAAAATACATAAACAAAATGAAGTCTTGACCAAAGAGAAGAAAATTAAAAAAAAGAACCTCATGAAAATTCTGGAGCTGAAAATTCAATAAATTTAATACAGTGTGCAATAGAGAACAGAAAGTAAAAAATTTGAAATAGCAAAAAAGGAATTTAGATTTAAAAAGAGTGAACAAAACCCTATGTGATCTGTGTGTATCTATCAAAAAGATAAATATCAGTAAAATCAGAATTCCAAAAGAAGTGAAGGGGGGTGGAGAGTTTATTTTAAAAAAATAGCTATAAACTTCCAAAAGCTGAGAAAAGACTTGAACACATAAGTCTACAAAACTAACAGATCATCCTATGCAAAAAGATTTTCTCTAAAACATATTAAACTGTCACAAATTGATGATAAAGAATTTTAAAACAGCCACAGGAGAAAAAAGAATACAAACTACAAAGGAACCCCCATGGGGCTATTAACAGATTTCTCAGCAGAAACTCTACAGGCCAGGAGAGAGCAGAACACATCCAGAGAAAATGGAAAGGGCCAGCCAACGACACTTTACCCAGCAAACTTACCCTTCAGATACGTTTCCAGCCAAACAAAATCCGAAGGAGTTCACCACTAGACCTGCCTTGCACAAAATGCTGAAAGGTGTTCATTAAGGTAAAATGAAAACAGGCTAATCAGGCACATGACAACATACTAAACTGTACAACACACTGGTAAAAGTGAAAAATATATAGTCAGACTTAGAAAACTGTAACTCTACATTAGGATGTTGCATTAACTGCTCAAATTAGAATACAAAAGTCAACAGAAAACAGTAAGAAAATTAACTGTGACTACTATAAGTTGTTAATAAACATACAACAAAAAGGAGGTAAATTGGATATGAATAATAAAAAAGGGAGAGGCAAAAAGGCAGAGCCTGTATATCTGATCAAAGGCAAGTTGCTATAAGCCAAAACTGGACTGCTTTATCCATATTATGTAAGACATTTTATGTCAGTTCCGTGCTAACCACAAAGCAAAAATCTACAGCAGATCCGAAAAAATCAAAGAGGGAATAGGGCACCCCACCATGGAAAAAACAATTTACAAGACAGGCAGAACGAGATAGGAAACAAAACAAAACAAAACCAGAAAGCAATCAATAAGATAATAGTACCAAATCTTTACATATCATTATTACTCTAAAAGTAAAACGACTGAATTTGCCAATCAAAAAGCCCAGAGTGGCTAAACGTATAAAATAAGACCCAACTATATTCAGTCAACAATAAATCCACCCCAGGTTAAGGACATACAAACATTCAAAATGTCAGAATATAAAGATAATCCATGCAGTGTAGCTACACTTGTATCAATCAAAGTAGCTGAAAAATATATAAATATATGGAAACGAAACAAATCCCTGAGCAACCCATGGAACAATGGAGAAATCAAAACAGGAATCAAAAAAATATCAAAATGAATAAAAATGGAAACAGAATATACCAAAACGCACAGGATGCACAAAATCAATTCTGAGACAAGTATACAGTGAAAATGCATACATTAAAAAATAGGAAAGACAGCACCATAACACCCTACTTTTACACCTAAAGGAATTAGAGAAGAGGAATAAACAGCTCAAAGTTAGCCAAAGGAAGGAATAATAAAGATCAGGAAAAAAGTAAATGAAATAATGACCAGAAAAGCAATAGAAAATACTGATGAAACTAAGAGCTGGATTTTCAGAAAGATAAGCAAAACTCATGAACCTTTAGCCAGACTACTAAGTAAATAAGAGAGAAGATTCAAATAAAATCATAAATGAAAGAGAAGAAATTAAAACTAACACTACAGAAATAAACAGGATCATAACCTAGAAAAAAATAGACAATTTCCTAGGAACATATAACCTCCCAACACTGAACCAGGAAAGGACATAGAAAGTCTGAACACACCAATAACATGTGAGAAGACTGAATCATACCCAAAACCTCTGATAACAGAAATCCTCAGGATGAGATGATTTCATAGGCAGAAACACTTTTAAATTCATTCCATGAAGCAGGCATTACCTTGATCAAGGCCAGGTAAGAACATAGAAAACTACAGACCAATAACCCTGATAAATATAATTGTAAAAATTCTCAACAAAATATTAGCAAATTGATTTCAGAACTTAATAAAAGGATTATACATCATAACCAAGTGAGATTTATCCCTGGTATTCAAGGATGGTTCAACACACGCAATTCAATACATGTAATAAACCACATTAATTAAATGAAAGATAAAAGTCATATCATCTTCAAAAGATGCAGAAAAAGCATTTGAAAAATACATTTTTTTCAGAATAAACAATCCCTTAACAGGCTGGGTACAGAAAGAATATAACCTGAACATTCAAAAGACAATATATGACACACTGTCAGCTAACATCACACTCAGTGAAGAACAACTGGAAGCTTTTCCTCTAAAATTAGGAATAACACAAGTGTGCATGGTCTGGGAGTCCCACCTAGGACAATGAAGCAAGGCAAAGAAAAATCCTTCCAACATGAGAAGGAGAAGTAAACAATCACTATTTGCAGATGGTAAGATCCTATATACTGAAAATCCCAAAGACTCGAAAAACAGTTGGATCTAATCAAAGAATACAGTAAAATTGTGGGATATAATGTCAATACACAGAAAGCAGCATTTTTGTATAGAAAGTAAAACATGAAAAACTATCCCACTCACAACAGGATCAAAAACAATAAAATACCTAGCAATAAATTTTATCAAGAAAGCAAAAGATCTGTAAAATGAAAGAAAAGAAGACACAAACAAATGGAAGGATATCTGATGTCATGGATTGAAAGAGTTAATATTGTTAAAATGTCCGTGTCAGAGCCATCTATAAATTTAGCACAATCCTTATCAAAATCCAACACTGTTTCTCACAGTATTAAAAAAATCAATCTTCAAAATTGTATGAAACCACAAGAGACTCCCAATATTCAAAGGTACAATGAGGAAAAAATAAAACTGGAAGCATCATACTTCCACATTCAAACAACAGTGTGAAGCTGTAGTAATTAAAACAATATGGTACTGGCATAAAAATAGGCACAGACCAAAGGAACAGAATAGAGAGCCCAGAATTAAACCCCAGCATACACACTAGACTAACATCCAATGAAGATGGTTAAACGTCCTATGGAGAAAGGATAGTCTCTTCAACTGGATAAACACATGCCAAAAAGAAAAGGACCCCTATCTTAGATCACTCACAAAAATCACCTCAAAATTAATCAAAGACTTAAACATAAAACCTGAAACCATAAAACTCCTGAAGAAAACATAGGCATAAAAAATCCCTGATATTGGTCTTGGTGATGATTTTTTTGGATATAACACCCAAAACACAAATAATAAAAGAAAAATTCAACAGCTGGGACTACATCAAAGTTAAAAGCTTCTACAATAAAAAAGAAAAAAAATTAACAAAATAAAAAAAGCATCTATAGTCTAGGAGAAATTATTTGCAAACCATGTAATGAATAAGGGGTTAATATGAAAATTTTCTTTAAAGGGGGGAGGGTAGAGGAACTAAAGAGACATTTTTCTAAAGACATGCAAATGGCCAAGCACTTGAAAAGGTGCTCAAAGTAACTAATCATCACAGAAAACGCAAATCCAAACCACAATTAATATCATTTCATATCCATTAACAATAGCTATAGTCAAGATCACAGGTGACAATTACAGGCAAGAATATGGAGAAAAAGGAATCCTTGTGTACTCT
The DNA here is from genome assembly GCA_004027735.1 of Carollia perspicillata. Classification (NCBI taxonomy): domain Eukaryota; kingdom Metazoa; phylum Chordata; class Mammalia; order Chiroptera; family Phyllostomidae; genus Carollia; species Carollia perspicillata. The sequence continues at coordinate 19,052 of PVKM010002041.1, read as the reverse complement.
TTGAGGCAATGTAAACTGGTTTAACCACTATGAGAACAGTATAGAGATTTCTCAAAACATTAAAAACAGAACTATCAGCCCTTTCTGGTGTGGCTCAGTCCACTGAGCACCAGCCTGTGAACCAAAGGGTGACCAGTTCAATTCCCTGTCAGGGCACAAGCCTGGGCTGCAAGCATGTCCTCAGTAGGGGGTATGCAAGAGGCAACCAGACATTGATGTTTCTCTCCCTCACTTTCTTCTTCCCTTCCCCTCTCTATATAAATAAATAAATAAATAAATAAAAATCTTTAAAAACATAAATAAAAATAGAACTATCATATGACGCAGCATTCTCACTTCTGGGCATATATACAAAGTAAATGAAAACAGGTTATCAAAAAGATATATGACTCCCATGTTTACTTTGGCATTACTTATAACATCCAAGATATGAAAACAATCTAAGTGTCCACCAGTGAGTGAATGGATAAAGATGTTGGTTTACAAATATACACTAATGGGATATTATTGAGTCAGGAGGAAAAAAAAAACAACTCCAAAGAGAGTGGAATGGTGGTTACTAGCAGATGGTAGGTAGGGAAATGGGAGATACGTTGTTTAAGGTACGCACTTGCAACTAGTACGTAACACAACCTAGAGATCTAACACACAGTGACAATACACAAAACTAATGTAAACATTAAACTTGCTAACAGACTAGATCTTAACTGTTCCCACCAGTAGAATAAATAATAATTATGTAATGTGATAGATGGTTTAACTAATGCAACAAGGGCAATCATATTGAAATACAAATATATCAACTCAATCTGCTATACACTTTAACTTACACAATGTTAAATACAATTACATCTCAATAAAAACAATAACTATAATTTAATATTCAACTAATAAGGAAATAATTTATTTACTGATGCACTGTCATTATCAAGTTTTTTAAAATTTTCTTTATTATCAAGTTTTTAAAAATTTTCTATAGCAGAAAATCTACCAAAGAAATATATGCATCAATATTAAAATGGTCAGCATTTAATATTAAAATAATTGTACTGGGTGACAATGTTTTGAAATAATTCATCTCCACACGTTACATAGTAGTAAATAGTTTATAGGGGGAAAGATCTTTATAAACATTAGATAGGCATAAAACTAAATATTAACTGAAACTTTCTTCTTAATCATAACATGTGCAGTATGCCATTTTTACATTGCTTGCATGTTATATACATAGTTATATGTATATGCAATACTGCGTGTGTGTGTATGCACACACAGTTATACCTCTGATCTAAGGGGAAAAACCCCTCATTGTACACAGTTCAGTTTGCATTAAAACTAAAACTAGCATGAATATCCATTTATTTCTGTCTATCAAGAATAGTTTTCATAGCCACAAACAACCTTGAAATAATGAATTGAATGTAATGCAAATTTTTTGTAGAAAATAGAAAAAAAGTCATTTGAAAGGTCTTACTCCTAAAAGTAAATTGCAAACAGATGTAGATAACATATGCATGCAGCAGTTAAAGTGACTTGAGTTTACCAATCTAATTTTGTCATATTTTATGTCTTAGAAAATAGAAACTAGAGCTGTAAGTATACACTAGAAACTTAGATTTGTTTCAAATAGTTGGGGGGAAAAACATTCCACAGAACAAAAGTAAGTCATCTTGCACAGTTATAATGTAGATTCACAAAATTCTGTATTGTTTTGTTCATGAAAAAGTCTCATGTATCTTTATAAACTTATTAGTTTGATAAGTTTGTGCCTTTTGTAGAACTAGAAAAATGTGACAACACCCAACTTCTTCTGAATGGCCCTCGTGGTAGGGACACTTACAAGGCAAATGGAACCAAAATAGGGAAGTTTTTATAAAAGATATTTTAATGACCTGAAGAATTTTCAGGCACCCAATAAAATTTTTTTCATGGATTTACTAGTGGGGTAATATGACTCTATATTAAGTGCCAGAAGTTGAGGGGAAGAAAAGTTGAAGAAAAAGGGAGATAAGAATAAAAAAATACCAGCAATTTCTCATCCGTTAAATTAAATGTGCATATTGTAAACTTTAGAGCAATCATAAGGTAAATGAAACGAAGAAACATACATAATAAGCCAGAAGAGAATATAAAATAGAATAAATATATTCAATATAATAGAAGGCCGAGAGGGGGAGAAAAGGAACAGAACAGATGGGATAAATAGAAAACAAAGAGCAAAATGAAAACACATTTGAAATCAACCAGACCTAAATATAAACGAGCATGGTTTAAAAAAATCAGAAAAACAGGAGCAAATTATTACTGTATGCCTAAAATTTTAAATAGTTCAAATGTCCACCAAGATGAAGGCAGAAAAAAATTGTTATAATTATTACAACAGAATACTATTCAGCAATAATGAAGAATGAATTAATGATATCATTATCATGTACAAATTTCAAAATAGCAGGTTTGGCAAAAGACCACACGCGCGCACACACACACACACACACACACACACACACACACACACACGCTTGAGCTGTACATTTAAAGTGGGAGAATTCACTGTCTCTTATGTAAATCAAGATTTAATAAGATTTGAAAAAGTAATAAGTTAGAAATCAATAAAACAATATATACAGAAGTCCCACAAAATTTTAAAATTAAACATGCTTTAAAGTAGTGTTAAAAGGTGATTTCCTGTATGTTTAAGAAGATATATAGTTTAATTTGGAGTTTATAAGTTTACATTTATAATTAATAATGTGAATATTAAAATTATATGTCACATGCACAGCCCTCCCCCAAACGCACACACACAAAATAATTACCAATTGAAGCCGAGTATATTTGCTTCATGTGAGTCTCAATGACAGCAGGATCCCGAGAGCTGTAAGCCCCTAACTCAGGGTAAAAGCTGGAGCCGATGTCATCAGGGGGACTGTGTTTCCCTTGTGGATTATTCTTGTTTATTCTAGGGTCCCAATGCTTCAGAACTGAATGGTTCCAGTGTATGTATTTACCATCAAATTGTGGATTTCCATACCAACTGTAATAAAATACATGTAAATAATAATTCAGAGGTGGCAGTTCTTCCACGTAAGGTTCAGAGGCTTTGGAAGGTTTCACAGTGATTTCAACTCTTTTTAAATTCTTGATATTTGTTTCACTGTTGATTTTGTCACTCATTTGGGAATCAAAATTTTTCCCCAAGTGAGGAGGTCGTTGGCGAACTTCTGGAAGAAGGTCAAGTCCAAAAGGAACTCCAAAAGCAGCTTTATTTGGTCTCAGCATTTTTAAACCCATCATCACAGAAAAAATAAAAAGAATAAAAAGTGACAAAATGATGCAAGTCCTTCTTCGAAACTTTGCCATGATGACATACTTTAAAATCCAAAATGATAAATGTTTAGCTGCAATTTATTGAAAAACAGTAATTAGTAAGTGGTATTAATGATATTTTCCAATGTATTAAAAAATGAAAACTCAAGTTCATAAAGTTCATTACACTGAAAAAATTTTACAGTGCACTAGTATATTGATTATATCAAATATTGACACCTACAACAGAATCTCTATATGGCTAGACTAAATAGAAGTATTTATTTGGAAATACCACAATTACTTTTTGTCAGATAAACATTTTGGTAACTTTATTTAACAAAACAAATATAGTTTTCATTATTTGGAGAGATTTTGTGTACCCTGAATATAAAGAAAACATTCTATATATAGGTACTAAAATTTTCTAAATATAAATATAAAGTTAAAGGTTTACAGTTTTAAAAAGAAAATATTTATGACACTTTCAAAAACTCATTTTTAACTAAAATAATTATTTCACAGGAAGAAATTAATTACACATTTTAAATGATATTTTTAGATGGAATAAAATGAGACAAAAAAATTTGAATGATCACAATGTAGAAATTCCTAATTTTAAAAATATTGCTTTAGAAGTTTGAAAATTATACTGAATGAAGGTTATAAAATTAACTTACAACTTCTAAGGTTTCACATGTGTTTTCGTTTTATTAAGTATGTGTATGTACATGTATGTATAGGTAGGTGTGTGCAAGGGGAGACACCCCCAAAACCCAAATTATCTTCTGGAGAGAGGGCCCCTTGTAGTAACACAGGCTTCCCCCACTAGGTGAGTGTTCTAGGAACCCATCTGTATTGTTGCTGGTGGTGTTGTGAAAGGCTGTGTTCAGCCTCTGAATTTCTACTTTTGGAGACTCTTTCAATGAGTTTAACCATTTCATGCTGGGTGATTTAGGAGAACCCTGGCCGCAGTGCACTGTGTTCACCAGTTTCTGACCAAAAACAGCACGACCTCATTCCCCACCTGCCTCATCCACAGGGTCTCACCCCAAATGACTTTTTTTTTGTTTTCCTGGGCAAAAAAAGTCCTCAAAGTGGAATGTTTTGCTGATGGGGAAGGTGTGAAACAAAAAACAGCAGAAGCACTAAAAGGCATCAAAATCCACAAGTTCAAAAAGTGTTTTCAGCAATGGAAAAAACGTTTTAATAGGTGTACTCCAATGGGTTATTTGGGTCCCTCCTCGGACATACATCGGCATGTAGGTGTACACAGAAATAAAATATTTATGTCTTCGTGTACAAATTTTTATTAAAAAGGTACCTGGTGAAAAGTTCACACCGACTGTATTTATAAAATAGGATTTTCTATTATACATTATGCTGGTGTTATTCTAAAGCATTAAGTTAAAACAAATTAACCATGATAGAAAAGACAGATGAGTACAATTTACTCTGTAGAGCAAGTTTTCTGTCACACACAATAACCTTCCACAAACCAATGCCTCTACTATGTGTATATGCAAGAAATACTAAGATGAGCAAGCATTATTTCCTTCTGGGCTAAAATTCAACAGAAACGTTCAAAATTAAAATTGCCAGCTTTTAAAAGCCTATCTCTACCGTTCACGCCCTCTGATAATCACTAGCCCTACCTCTTCTCCTTACTTAAGGGAGACCACTCGACTTTTCTGTTAAGCATTCCCTCACCTTTTTAAATAGTTATTCCAAAACGTAAGTATCCTAACCAATAATATTGTTTTGCCCAGTTTCAAAATTTTATTTAAATAGATACGGTATATCCATATACCATATATACACCATATATATGCATACATACATATGAATATAATATGCACGTTAATCTTATACATATACATACACCTTACATATATTTACATATACTATAAATATGCATAGTTATATATAACTCAAAGTGTATGAAACATAGAAAACAACACTGATTACCAAACCTTCTCTGACACCGTACCAGGTGTCCCACCTCTCCCTGCTCCATGCAATCCATCACATCAGTTCCTTCTCTCTTATAAAAAGTCATGGAAATGGACTTTACCAAAGGAATACGTAGGTGAGTCTAGATTTTGTTTCATAATTATATTAATTCACTAGTTGGATAAAAATGCCTTCATGTCAAATAATCTCCTTCCTAAACTCTGAAAATAAGGTATCAAAGTAATACTTTCTGTTATTCCTAATAGTCTAATTTAGGGACCCCCCCCATCAAGTTTTTATTATATTTCAATACTGTTAGTACATGAATACACTGTGACCACACCAAGCTGAACTCATAAAAGTATGTCATGAAATAAATCAGTAGCATAAGATTTAAGCTAAAACAAGCATTATAAAAGTAGAGATAGTTCACTTTAAATTAAGATAAGAGTTGAATCCTTATTGTTCTTCCAGGAACAAACAAAAATTTATTTCATTTGGTTGAAATATCAAAAAAAAATCCTCTAGGAAAAAAAAAGATGTATAACTCATTTTCAATTGAGCAAATATATTATGTAAAAAAGTAGTATAAGAAGCTGATTAATAAAACACAATTTTTATGTTTAAGGTACTTAGAGTCCATGAGGAAAGGCAAGACATGCAGATGACTATAACTCAAAAGAAAAGTGCCCAGAGAGAAGTGGAGGCACATAAGGAAATGTCACATAAACTCAGGAGTTGAAGAAAACTCTTCAAGAAAAATAGTAAAACCATAAAAGAATGAATACAATATGCATTGGCTAGTGGAAGAGATAGGAAAAAGAGAACGGCATCAGAGAATGTCCCCAAAATACCGGACATGAAACAATGAAGCCTATTTTGGCTGCAGCACAGAGAACAAGATGGTTTAGGGGAGAGCAAAGCTGCAGTGCATGTTGGAACCACACCGTACCTAAGTGAGAGGACAGTGCTTATTTGGGAAAACAAAATATCGGCTTAATTAGTTTAGGTTAGAAGGATGAAGCACCTATAAAAAGACATTCAAGTCACCGAACTTTATCATTTTCTGAATCTAACAATCTCCCATGTACTGATGATTTCAGCAACTGTCTGTCCGCCTTCCTACCCAACGTCTACTACTATCTTTAGTTATTTCCAACACGATGATCTGCCCAGTAGCCTCCCAGTCCTGGACCACCTCACTCCTCATGATCTGTTCTTCCACCCCATTTCACACACTCAAGTGTCACAGTCATTTTCATTTACATTGACAAAATCTCTTAGTTCATTTTTTTCCCTATCTAAGATAACATAACCTTTTGTGCTTTGATCCACTCTAACTAGTATTCTCATTCTGGCAATTGCTCAACCTAATTGAGATGTCCAACCCACTGACTGCCACTGTTGCGCTATTTCTTCTTTTCTTCATGTTTTGTCTCTGGCGGCGCAATTTATATCCCATGGTCCAGCACTGTAATTACTCACTTGCAAATACCCTTGACTCCCTTTATTTTTCTCCTTTTTTAATACTTAAATGGGAAAACCTCAAAAAAAGTCTATCTTCATCTTGATCTAGAATCACTGAAAGATACTCAGAAAAACACACAACCATGTTGACTTTTCATTTTTAATTCATAACTGTAAGTTTCAAACCAACACTCCAGACTACTTAACAATCCTATTACTATACCCTAGTATGTTCACTTTTCTAAAAAGATTTCATTTCTTCTCATTTTTCATCAAACCTGCTACTACACCACCAACTTCTTTTATTGTCTTCAAATAGCCATGTCTTGTAATTCATAGCCAAAACAGAAACAATCATAAAGAAACTCCCTTGTTTTCCCATTAACAAACTAGCTAAGCTATTGACATCCACTTTTTCACTGTCAGCAAATTTTCGATTTAAATTTGTTCTGTTTCACTGCTTTGCCTTTCTTCTACAGAAAGTCCTACTACTTTTATTAAATTTTTGCTGAACTTTAATAACTGTGCTTTTTTTCACCTCTGCATTTTATTTGGATTTCTAAGTTTCTCTTTACCCTTTATTTTTCATAAGAAATTAACTCGAGTTTTTGTAGTTTTATGCATAAAAAAATTATGAAGCAATTTTTCTGTCAATAACAATTATTTTCTGATTAATATTACCTCATTTCTGAGTTTTCATATTTGTAATTTACTTATTTATTCATACGTCATTCATTATTTTAATTGTTTACTTCAACTTAAAGATTAGGTTATATTTGTCAAATATTCTGTGATCATATCTCCAGCATGCTTTCAGTGTTTACATGTATGTTAACATTTTTTTCCTATAATTACTTTGCATGGAATTTGACTGTGATTGTTTTTTGTTGCCAATGATAGCAGGTCCTCCAAATACTTTGTTTTTGCTAAATGTCGTTTTGTTATAATGCTGATGAGATGTAGGAATTTAAGTCTTGTTTATATAAATTAGTCTATGTGTGTAAAATGTGTTTTGTTAGAAGTTGCCTGCTTCAAGTCACAAAACCTACTGAGAATGAAAGTGAGGACTTGCAGTGTGTGTGAAAGAAGGTGTAAAAGGTACTGCTTTAATCAACTGGTAAGTACTGACTGGATTTAAAAATAAATAAAAAGTAAACAAATATAGGAAACATATTCTGAAACTTTTTATGCTTGTTACATACACTTCTCAGATCTACAGATGAACACAAAACACACACACAAAAAAATCCTTTTATGGAAGGTGATGTCTTTTTCCTTCTTGCCTATTAATGTAATTTCTAAAACTGCCCCCCTCCCTATTAACATTTCTGAATTCACTTACCTAAAAAAAGTCACTTCGTTATAGCTGATCCACTGGTTCTACCCCAACCTCAATGTCTCAAATAACAGTAAGTCCTCTCAATCATAAGGCAGCAAGCAGATCATTGTGATTAAAAGTGCAGGCCCTGCAGTTCAAATGCCTGAGTTCAAATTCCAGCTGTGCCCCTTTTTATCTATTTCACCTGTAAAGTGTCTTGATCTTCCCCTGCTTTTTTTACTCATCTGTCAATGCATTATTACCTCACAGGATTTCTGTGAGGATAAAATAAGTTAAGATTATAAAACTCTTAAGACTCATTCTGGCTTAGTGTGAACACTGAATAAATATGAGCAAACATTTATAATGATAATGAGTACCATCAAAGGTGGGTGTCTGGCAAACAACTGACATCTAAAACGTGGTTTATTCTCTCTCAATGCCTATGCTCTACATGACTAACGTGTAAAATACTACTGTTGACCATTCAAGACAAAGCTGAAAAGTTGCCTCTTCTCCTTGATACCTCTAATGGTTCTGGAGTGAAAACCACTCACTTGCTCATATACTCCGTGTAGCATTACCTACTTTTCAATCAGCCATCCCTTTCTTTTATATGGCACCATGCTATTCATTTACATGTATTATATCCCCCACTACATTGTCCCTTAAGGTCCAGAAATGGAGCCCTTATCTTTACAGTCTAGTAGAGTCCAATATAGCTTATACATAGTCAGTGACCATTAAGTGTTCAGCTTAAATTTAATTTCTGGCCCTTTGGTTTTGACATCGGTAGATACAGTGTCAGGCACAAATAACACCCCCTTTTACTACGAAATCATAAACATGTAATTCTGTAACATAACAATATCCCACTCAAGCACACCATATGACATTTTAGGTGAAGTATTCAAATTAAAACTACAAATCATGACATCCATATTATTACCCTAGCATCCATATTATTACCCATGACATCCATATTATTACCGTAACACTCAAGTAGGTCTTACGTCTGCCAGAGCCCATATTTGGGCAATATCTGTACAGACAGATTCTACTGACTACACATATATTTAGCATGTTTATAGTGTATAATGAAATTATTACATAGGAAGAATTATAGACATATAGACCCAACAATTTAAAAAACCTATTTTAATAAAAATTATCATGTCCACCACAGGAAAACCACAATGATCCTAAATGTCTAGTAGGTATAATAATTTCACATGAAAGTAGAGGAGCTACTGGGTTAGCCAAGAAGTCTGCTTGGTTTTTCCCATAAAATAAAAGGCATATTTTTCATTGTCACCAATAACTTTATCGATTTGGATATTCTGACTCTGTTGGCTATGTCTTGCTATTGGCTTCTAGTGGGTAGAGGCCAGGGGAGCTGCTAAACATCTTCCAATGCATAAGACCGCCCGACAGCAAAGAATTATTCGACCAAAATGTCAATAGTACCAAGAAACTTCACAAACCACTTTTGACACGTTCTATCAGTCACAGCACATATGTTTTTTGTGCTTCTCCATACACTGCACAAATCTTTTTTTGTTTCAGTTGCATTTTTACCTTTCTTGATATAATAGAGAATAATATACAAAAAATGTTGTATATTTTCTTCCATCTTTGATATTAAAATGGCTGCACAAAAATTCAGAAATTTTGATGTTTTTTTTTTAAAGTGCACGGTGATACTAAAGCTGTTATGATACAACCTAATAAATTTGTTTCAAATGACATTAAAGACAACTAAGCACTACTAGAGCCAACTTACAGAAAAAACTACACGAACTTTTTGGCCAACCCAGTACTTACTTGCCTCAACAAAAGAAAGAAGTTTCAAAAATGACTTGCGAGAAGAAAAAAAAAGCAAGTTAATTGTAGATGTATAGCTTCTCATAGCAGGAACTTACTCCAGGTATCAGCTATTGAAAACTGTTATTTTCAAAAGGCAGTTTACATTGCGTAATACGTTCTTTTGAAGTTTTATCGTTTCTACTTGTGTTTTGTGCTTTTAATCTTTGAAATACTAGTGTTTGACATGGAGGTCCAGTGAGTTCGAAGAGACACAAAAGCAGTATGATATCAACTATTATTTCAAAAAGTATCTGCATCTGAGCAAAAAGGAAAAAGGGGACATGGACATGGACAGCAGTGTAGTGATTGCAAACGGGGCAGTATAAAGGGAATATATAATAATTTTAAAAATACAATAAAGAAATTATTAAATAAATTTAAAAAGTATTTGCTGTTATTGTTACTGAGAAAAGCCCAAAAGACTTCACTTTTTAATTATTCATTATTAAATTATACAGACATCTAGTGTTTTTTTTTTTTTAGTATTGTTTTCTTCTAATTTTATTTCTAAGAAGCCATTGGATATAAACTAATACTAGAAGACACACCTGGAACTTTCAAAATCAGTTTCTGTAGCAAGGCTTCCTGCCCAGGTCAGTTTTAAGTAAACACTTGTACCCTTTGGTTAACAAAAGTTCTCATCCTTCCATTTTAATCTTCACAAAAACCTATGAAGCAGAAATTCTTTTTGATGCCACTTTACAGATGATGGAACTAAGGTACAGAGCAACTGATAACTTGATCCAAATATCTTAGCTAGCAATTGGTAAACAACCTGTCTGAGGTTAAACTATTAGCAAGAAGCAAGGCAATTCTGGCTCTAGAACTAAAAGCTTTTGCTCTCATTCCATTCCACCTTTCCACAATACATTACCCAAATAAAGTTAATAGAATAGACCACTGTAATTTTTGTGACACAGATGAAAACTGGTGACACGTGGTCATATTTTCATTGAAACATTATGGACTAGTAAACAGTGATGATATGTTACCTACTCATAAACTGTAGCCCAAATTTAATCTCAAAACAGCTTATTTTCTGATCATACACTTAATATTCAACATGTGACTAATGTTTTATGGGGGACCCTGAAAGCCTCAAGATTCACTGCACTCCACCATTTTTTCAGGGTTTACATATAGCCTAATATGAAAGGAGTAATAAATAATCATGAAAATGATTTGCAATGTGACTATTACCAATCTTTATATTTTATTTTGTTATTTTCCTTTCAGACTATTGTTTAAATACGTTAACACAACCCATTTCAGGCCCATCTATCTTTTCTTAAGTTCATATAACATTGTCCTGCCTTCTTTTTTAAGCACTTCTACATTTTCCCTTAAAAGCTATCTGTAGGGTTTTGCAATAACGAAACCAAAACAATCGTAACTGCCTAAACTTCAACTTGCTTCTTTGGAAAACGGAAAGACACTAGTTCAGCACAGCTGCAGCTTGAGACTTAGCAAACGATAAGTCTATGATGACAATACCGAACAAGTTAACAGGTGAATGGAAAAACCATCTCGGTGGGGCCTCGCCATCCTTGCTGTCCTCTGCCGACGCCTAAAGGCACCGGGAGAAAGGCAACCTTTGCACCCCGCTGCACCCCGAGCCGGGCAGGCCTAGGAGCTCCCACTCTCCCCACAGGTTCAAGACCAGGCTGCAGGTGTAAGGATAAAGGAACAAGGTGTTGAAAGGCTTCAGTCACTGCCAGAATTCGCTGGGGCGAGGAGGGGAAAACCAAGGCGAGGGGAGGAGGTTGCATTCCAAAGTGGCGGTTGGAATAAAGTAAGGTAGAAGGCAACAAAACTAGCCCAGACAAAAATATGGGGTAAGAGTGTAGGAACCGGGTGACCCAATGCACGAAGGACCGCAGGTCGCCACCTCCACTGGCTGGCCCAGAGGCGCAGGGTCAAAGGCCGTGGGCGGGGAGAGGAGAGCAGATTGGCTGGCGGACCAGCGCGCAAGCGCCTGCAGCGGGCCCCTAACCCGCCGCAGCCGCGTCTGGGGGCCCCGACTACATCAGGTAACTCACCGAAGTGTGGGAATCCGGCCACCAGCAAAGACTCTTCTGCTAAGGCTCACGCACAGAATGGGGATACAGAGAAAGGACCCACGGCCTCCCAGCTGCGAGCATAGCTAGCCCCTCCTCCTAAAAGGCGCTCGCGCAGCTTTCCGGCAGGGGGCGGGGCTTGCTAGTGGGAGGGGCTCTGGTTTCAAAACCCCGGGTGGGGGCGGGGGGAGTGGTTGAAAGACTGGAGAGCTTTTCCTTGCTTCCTGAACTAGTGGGAAAAGGGGCGGAGTACAGTCGGTCTGGCATCCCATTCTCTTTCTCCAGAGGTAGGTGATGCCTCTCCCCTGTCTTAGAAACTGGTCTGCTAAGGTTCCACTGGGAAGCTCTCACTAGTAACGGACACCTGATTTTCATAACAGGTGTTCAAAATTTGCATTTAACTCGAGTACACTGGTTTCAAACTTTTTAAAGAACAGCATTTCCTTTTTTTTTTTTTAATGGAAACTTTACTTGGAAAACCAAAGTAGACGGATAAAGATGACATTTAATTTGCAAAGTATTATATAAAATCACCTTGGTACTGAAATACTTATAGAAATAATTGAAAACAGGGAGGCAGGTGTGAAGAACGTTTAAAATAGAGGTTACAGCTGAAGGTTCCATCTTACATCAGCCTCAGAAGCCAAGAGAATTCTCTATTTTGTTTGGTTACATAGTAACAAGGAAATCTTGACTCACAGTCTAGAACTTGACGATTACTCAATTTGCTCTCCTTAAAACCTGACTGAATTTAAAAAATTTTTTAATTGTGAAATATGCATATATAAACATATCCCATATTTGCATATTTTAAAGAACAGTAATAAAAAGAATAGCCAGATACACTACAGAGCTGAAGCTGCATAAAAGTAGCAGTATTTTTGAGGCTTTATAAGAAGGCCTTTCCTATAGTGTATCCCTCCCACTCAGAAATAACAGTATCTGAATTTTGTATGAGTCATTTCCTTGCTTTTTTTTGCAAAATAGTTATATATGTATGGTTCCATTAAAATATAGTTATATTCTGGTGTTGTATTTTATATAATGAGTCATACTCTTCATTTTTCACTACACATTGAGGTTTTTGAGATTTACCTATACAAAAACCCATTTCACATCATTAAGCTGGCACGTCATTGTAATACCTGCAATGGTTAGATTCAAAACTTCTGACTGTAAATCACCTCTTTCAATTTGCATTTCTCTTCTTGCTAATGGGGTTGTACATCTTTATATATGCTTAGTGGCCATTTGTGTTTCTGTGAAATGCCTGTTCTCAATTTTGTCTCATTTTTAATTGGTTTGTTTGCTTTTGAAAATTAATTTATATATATATGTATTTTAAAAGTTTAAATACTTCTCTCTTGCTTATCACATTCTATCCTAATGCATTAACCTAGTAGTAGCCTTTGGTTTCTCCTAATTACCACTCATTATTATAATAGTCTACACCCCATGAAATCCTTGCAGTTTATCTTGTCTTGCTATTGGAACAACAGAATCCATTTCTCTTTTGGCATTAGCAATAAAGATCCTTCTCCTTATTTCCCAGGCTTATGCAGACTTTTATACCTATAGCCATTCTTTTCCCTGTATCCATTTTAATGAGCCTCAGACATATACAAAATATGTAGTGTGCAAAGAAATATGCCAGTTAGGATTAGCTTTAGTTATGTAAAACAGAATACTTAATAGTTGTGCAAATAAGACAAAGCTTTGCTCCTCTCTTACGTAAAAGGATTCTGGGGATCATATGGTAACTCCACAGTTATAATAGATCAACTTTCCTCTTTTTATTTTATTTTGTTTCATTTTATGTATGTATGTATGTATGTATGTATTTTTTTTTTATGTTTTGCTTCACCATCCTTGTCACTGTCTTCCTTCCTGACAAAATATGCTGGCTTTCACCCTCACATCTGTCTTGTAGTTAATGATGGCCGCTATGCTCTAGACATCTTGTCTGAATCCCAGTCAGTGAGTAGAAGGAAGGCGATGACAGGAAATGTTGGAAAGGGCCAGGATGGCTCATCCAGCTACTTGTTAGGGAGTTTTCTGGCAAGTGCCATTCCACAACTTATTGTTTCATGTGATTGAATGCAATTGAGTCATTTAGCCATATCCAGCTGCAAGGGGCTTGAGAAATGTGGCCTTTCACCTCAGCTCATGATGCTCGTGGCCCCAATTAAATCAGAGCCCTGTTACTAAGAAAGAAGGAAAGAATGGATATTGGACAGGCAACGAACAGGACTTACCTCAGTAGTAAATAGGGTAGAGAAAGAGAAGGAGATGCATAGACCTTACCAAGATACTTGGGTCCAATCCAAGATCTTGAGATACGTGTTGCTTATCTCATTGCAGTTTAGTTTTCCTATGGAGTATCCCTGTTTTTAGAAAGGTAGCAAAAGAGCATAAAGGCTTTGCCATGGAAATGAGAGCATCTTAAGAATATTAGTCTTCCAGTTTTCAGTATAAAGGGTGGTTAACATAGGTCTAATATAGCACTTTAGGTGTTCAGAAGGGTAAATCAAATGCTCAGTGGATGCCTTCTCCTAGTGTCAGTTATAAACTATCAAGTTCCTTAATACCATTTGATGCGGATTCCATTCAGTAGGGTCTGTATGTTATGGATGAAACAAACATTTTCACATGGACTATAGATGTCTTGTGGAGAAAAGGGTTGGCATGGTCACTCTCTGAGAGAAAGTACCCTGACCCTTGCCTGGACAAGCTTTTATTGCTTTTCTGGGAGCATTACCTTAAGGAAGGTCTTTGTTCATCATTGTCAGGCAGTAATGATCAAACAATAGATAACATTCAAAGAACTATGAGGGCTTATTCTGAGACAGGGTATGTTAGCTAAAGGGCCTTAAAACTTTGGGAAACAAACTCATTTCATGCTTGGACCTTTATCAGAAAATTGAGGACATTCTTAGCAGAGCACGTTTCACAGGATTTTACACATTCTTTCTTAGGCCTGATTGCCCTGTGGAACTGCTTGTTCCAGCACAGGGCTGCACTGCCCTCTGACATTGTTTCAGGCTTAAGTCAGGCAGGGGAAGTAAGGCAGCCAAGAGATCAGGAGACTTCTCACAGACAGAATGAGGATTCAGGCTGTGTCAAAGCCAAGGTGTGAGTGTCTTTCACTCCCTTTGTCTGTGGCCCCCCAAGTGCTTCCCTGGGGGCCCCTTCATGACCATGCCTGTCTTAGGTCATCCTTCCCTTGAGGAATCTTACCTGTCATTGGCTAACCAGTCATCCACCTGGGGCCAAGCAGGGTGAAGTAAAGGGGTCAGAGGCTGGGCTCCTGCCAGGGAGATAAGCTATGTCTCCTTAGTGGCTTATGGTCCCAAGGTCTCTTTACTTAGCCTTAGCCATGGGGATTACAGCTTCTGAAACCAGGTAAGGAAGTTCCCAACATCATTTGGTGGGAAGGGGATATCAAAGTATACTCCTGGTCCTAGCCCTAGAGGTAGTAACTATTCTTTTGGTTAAACTGTATTTGATATAGATAGGTACAAAGACCAGTAAAATTTCAATAAAAAGCATATCATTTGAGGTACTCCTATAATGCGCTATTAATGTATTCCACGTGCCTGTTCATCTTTAAGAGTAATAGGAAGGAGAAATAAAGGGCCTTAAATTGCTTCCTCCAAATGTAGCACACAACTGACTCCCTTAGTCTGACACCAAGTGCCTCCACTATATCTGAAGTCTGAAACTTAGACCGATGTTTGAGACATTCTCTGGCTGCAGTGGCGGTACTCTAAGTGCTGGCATTTGCTAACCTAGTCATAGTACATGTATTGATTGCCCAAGAACACCCATGTTTTATAGCTGCCATCAGGGAGCCCATGCCCCAGTTAGCTCTTCCTGGCAGAGTTCTACTTAGATCGGTGTAGAAACTGACTGGATTGTCCCACCAGTCTCTCTCAGAGTTCTTAGTTTAGAGAGGCTAGCGAGTGTTGATTCTATATAGTGCTTCCCGTCCTTGTTCACATTGTCTCAAACAGAGAAAATCATATCATCAAACATTGAGGCCTGCTTGCAGTGGCCATGATGGATCTTTAGCTCTGACTATTCCAGACCCTGTATGATAAATCCTAGGGTTAAGGAGATCAGGAACTTGGCATACGTGTGTAACACAGTGGCAACCCACAGGAGAAGCTCTTCCTAGCTAATTAATTTCACTTTAGCACAGCACACCACCATATGAGGACTCTTTAGGAAACAGGGCTACAGCAATACGGCTGGTGGAATGATAGATGTATGCCATTGTGGCTTGTAGATGGCTTAGGAAGCTCTGACATCCAACTATGAGTGAAACCTAGGTTTGGACAATCTCCTTATCAGTGCTATGTAAGTAGTGTTATTACCCAGCTCTGTATTTTGTAATTTTATCTTATAGCCTACTGCATACTTTTATGGTTCTTTTATTCTCTTACAATAATGGGGAATTTGAAAAAAATGAGATATCAGTGTCTGTTTGGATGTGAGAAATAATTTTTTTTCATGTTCCTTTTGTGATTAGTAAGTTTACATTGCTTTGTGCTTTCAACTCCCTCTTCTATTTGATTATGGTCTCAAGAGATTTATCAAAATTGTAGCAATAGACTTAATCCAGGCCTGTGTAGTCCAGGAAGAAGGG
This sequence comes from Carollia perspicillata, assembly GCA_004027735.1. NCBI lineage: Eukaryota > Metazoa > Chordata > Mammalia > Chiroptera > Phyllostomidae > Carollia > Carollia perspicillata. The sequence goes on along the minus strand of PVKM010002041.1, from coordinate 2,437 downwards.
CTTTGGAAGAGTCCAAGTTAATAATTGCATAGGGGCAACTGGGGCAAGTAACTACCAGGGTGGACTTTGGTGGTACCAGCCTCTCTGCTCTCATATGTAGATTTTCCATTCCCTCTCTTCTGTGCTATATTATTTTATGCTAAACTCATAAATCATAATTAACCTTAACTAACAAATTATTATGTGGTCTTAAAATAGAGAATACTGCCCTCAGGACATACACTCTCTCTTACTTTCATTCTTCTAGGATTATATGATATTGGAAATATTACTTAGAATTTCTATGTCTGTTAGTTTTTAAAATAATAAATTGGTGACAATGATTAGCTTGAGAGAGGAGGAGAAGGAGGAGGAGGAGGCAGGAGGAGGGGAGAGAGACAGAGAGTAATCTAAATGGTCAGACTGAAAGATGAAGGGAATTTGTACCCTGAAATGCATTATTGAAATGTAAAAGAATAGTATCTTATCAACAGCAAGGGCTTTGCTCTTTTTATATTTCCAGAGCTGACAAAAGTTACTGACATATAAGAGGAATTCAGTTTATTTGGGGGGATAAAAGAATAAAAGACTATGGGGTTACTTAGTCATTGTTATTTAACCCTACTTCCTGATATGTGTTGTTTGCCCTAGCTGTAGAACTATCCTATATGTCTTCTGAACAGTTCATGGCTTTCCCCTCTCTAGTCCAAGAAGCTTCATTAGCATCTCCCAGGCATATGTCATTTTATAACTATCCATCACTCTACTCACTTGAGATGTCTTCTCAGTTCCTGTCCATCTCCTTCCCACTTGCAGTAGTCAGAGCTCATTTTTGCAAACAACAGAAACTGCATCTGGAAACTAAAACACAAATAGACTTTAAGTGAAAGGTTTTAAAGTAGAGTACAGCATGACATTGAAGGCTGGAACTTTGGACAATGGCAGTGGACAGGAAACTAGAAGGGCTGGGCAGTCGGGAGCACAGCTTCATGCAACAGCTCAGACTGGGGCCCACTTTCAGTGCTGCATTATACTCGCAGTGTTTCCGACACCGTCACAAGTAATCTTTTTTCAATTCTGCCTGCATTATTTACCTCATTTCTTCAGGATTCAAATTTTTGTTTAGAAAAATGTGATTAGCTAAATCTAGATTATATATGTCTGTATCTCCTTAGCTTTCTTGAAGTGGAAGTCAGCCTCTTTTGCTTCCTTATTAGAAAGTGGGGACCAGAAACACATGGTATTCCTTTAAAAGAAGAATTTTTGAATGGTAAATAGTTAAAGAATAAATGAATAATCTACCTACAAAGTCCAGTTATCCAGTATGTGCTTCCATGTCCATGTCAAGTCTACCTTTTCCATGGCTATTGTGTTACATACTGATGGTTCCATTCCTTTAAGCCCAATTATAGTCATAGGCAGAACTCTAAAATGCAGCAAGGATTTCTTCTTTAATTTCACGCCAACTCTGGCTGGTGTGGCTCAGTGGCTTGAGGGCCAGACTGCAAACCAAATGGTCGCTGGTTCCACTCCCAGTCAGGGCACATGCCTGGGTTGCAGGCCAGGTCCCCGGTAGGGGATACTCAAGAGACAACCACACATGATGTGTGTCTCTCTCTCTTTCTCCCTCCCTTCCCCTCTCTAAAAGTAAATACATAAAATCTTTTAAAACATTGTCATTCCATTCTTATATATTACTTTATGAAGGTGTATCTAGGCCATCTGTTGACATAGTTTGGGATGCAAAGACTATAATTCCAATAAGTCCCCTAATTAGAACACCAACGTTTCTAGCAGCTGAGAACAGCAAACAGTTCAGTGATCTAAACTCTTACCCATCGCCCTAATACTCTAATCATTCTACTATATGTATCTAGAGTTCCTGAGGATCTATTAGCATCTTGCCAGCAAAGAATCCAATCTAATTTCATCCTAAATAAATACATGAAGTGTGAGTCAGTTCAGAGAAGAAGCTGGCTATGGCAGGTAATGTCTCGAACTCAGAACTGTGTAAATTCCCTGGTCTCGTAGTGGCCACAGGGGCTGGGGTGCCTTCTTTACCCATGGACAGAGGCTCTTCCAGGATTTATGCACACCCAGGATTAAATTTAGTGTAGGTGATTCCCAACTGTTAAGGTCCACTGTTTGCGTCCCTCCAAAGTTTATATGTTGAAACCAAACCCCTGAAGTGAAAGGATTTGGGAGGTGATAATGTCATGAATGGGATTAGTGCCCTTATAAAAGAGGCTCTAGAGAGATCCCTCACTCCTTTCTTCCATATGAGAAATTCAAGACCCAGAGAGGGCCCTCACTTGACCTTGTTGGCACCCTTAACCATGGACTTCCATTCCAGAACTGTGAGAACTAAAGGTTTGTAATTTTGGAGTCATGTGGTCTATGGTACTTTGTTATAGTAGCCATGAATGGACTGAGACACCAACTAAACAGGCCAGTTTGG